>QVOB01023992.1:0-17097 GCA_014839585.1 Pseudomyrmex concolor
AGAGAGAGAGAGAGAGAGAGAGGAAGTTTTGTTTCCGCCACAATTGTCTTTGATCTTTTTCTGCTTGCGCGCTGCTTCTTTCTTCCGCCTCGCGCTCGTCTATCTTCACTCGTTTCCTTTTCTTCAGCCGCACGTCGAAGCCCGCGCTCTTACCCTCACAATGCGCTCCCGCGTGGTTTCGCATTACGATACGTGCGCATTACCGAGAGTTCGCAAGAAGCGCCGGGCTTGCTGCTTATCTGCGACGCGACATGTCGTCGTCGGAAATTGATAGATCGACCGCGAGATCCGCGAGGGACGCGACGCCGCGAGTCGATCTCCCTTTCTCGCAAGATATCCCGCCGAGGACACAATTCCCCACGGGGAAACCTCCTGCGGTCTTGATTAATCGCCGGCGTTAGAGGAACAGTCGACTCGAATGTTTTTATGCATTCCGATAGTTTCGTTCACGTCGAAACAGTTCAGCTCTTTGCCATTAAACTTATTAACCCTGCGAAAGAAAGACAGAGAGATTTTATGTAATTAT
This sequence comes from Pseudomyrmex concolor, assembly GCA_014839585.1. Taxonomy (NCBI): domain Eukaryota; kingdom Metazoa; phylum Arthropoda; class Insecta; order Hymenoptera; family Formicidae; genus Pseudomyrmex; species Pseudomyrmex concolor. Next base: position 527 of record QVOB01023992.1, read on the forward strand.
ACTAATTAACGTGTAAATAAATAAACACATCACATTGAAATAAAATACGCTAATAGAAAATATAATTTTGTAATCTCTGTGTGTGTGTGAAATTAAAATGAAAAACGTACATGTGTAAACACTTTTTGATTCTCTCTGTACAAGAGAGCAGCACAGGCAAAATTATAAATCCGTAAAAAACACAAATGCATTTCGTAGCGCGGCGCGCACGCGTTGTGAAATAACGGCGTAATTACGCATTACACTGTGCAACTTCTTTCTCAAAAACTAACGAGAACATCAAATACTTTATTTACTTTGCGTATGACAATTGCAACTCCTTTGAAACGAGGAGAGACGAGGAAATTTCGTGCAGAGCGCATTAATCCTACCGAAACTCTCATTAACATCCGGATATCGTTGCTGGTTACACGCTGTGAATTGCGGCGTGTGTTTCCTCCCTCCCCTCTCTCTCTCTCTCTCTCTCTTTCTCTCATATTCCGCAGTTTCTCTTCGCCATATTTCGCCATAAATCCAGCTGGAGATTCTTTCGCGGAAAATAGACGTTCAGCAGACGCACCAAATTTCAGTAATAATAATCGCGAATATAACGAAGCCTGCCGCAGTTACCGCGATTTATTTAATCATAATGGGCTATAAATTCCGCGCACGCTTCTCCCTCTGCACCTTCGTCGCATTCGCACAGATGAGTTGCAGGGGAGTACAATTTAAGTCTGATTAGCCGGAAGGAGTCTCGACCGCTCCAAGAAGCCTCCGCGCTCTCTCTCTCTTTCTCTCTCTCTCTCACTCTCTCCGCATCCGTATATCCTCTCAAATTCTCCAAACTGAACATAAATAGCAGTTAAGAGCGAAACTACGTTAAGCGAAGGCTCGCCGCTAACGAGGAACGTTATCTTTCGCACATGAACTCGCTCAAGTTTTGGCCGAGACTAAAACTGTAATTAAAGCTGCACTTAGCGAGCGACATTTATATCATTTAAGTCTTAATTTTTCTCGACGCTTTCTCTGTCTCTCTCGCGCGTGCCGAAATTTTCTCTTGATAATTACTACGTATTGTCACATCATTTCTACATTTGCTGACAAAGACGACATTTCACCTCGCATTTTTTATTTATAGTGGAAATGAGATAATAAAGAATTGACATCGCAGTTATTTCTTTTTTCAAGATATATATATACATATATATATATACATATATATATATACATATATATTATACACACACTACATATTATATAACGTAAAAGTAAATATACACTGAAGAGAAGAAAACTCTCTTTCTATATATAAGGAAAACGTGCACATTCTCGCAATAGAAACACTCGGTAATTCCGAAAATGGCTCCCGCTTCATCTCTCCTCGTTTTCTTCTCGTTCTCGCGAAACAGACGAAATTTATTTATTTGGCGAAGAGATTCAGCATGCGCATACAGCGAGAAAGAGAAAGAGAGAGAGAGAGACCGCGCGCTCCACGTTCTCTCGCACGTTCCACTTTTCCACCTGTTATAGTGTCGCGAGAACGAAAGAAGTGATCCAGTGTGACCTACGTGCCATCTACGGAGAGTTAATAAGTAAGAGCCTCTCTGGAAAATCTTCTATCGTTTTTTTTTGTAAAATAAATCTCTGTGGCAATATGTAAGACGTAACATTCTGTTATTTTTGATCGTTTTGTCATTTTCTTCGCATAATCGGTCGATCAAACTCTTCCACTTTTTTTCTATTTAGTTTTTTCGTTTTTTTTTTTATCGCTCAATACCGTCACGGAACGACACGACAAAGTTAGACGCGATAGAGTCAAAGTTGCTCTCGTAAAACCGTCGAGCGAAGATAAAAAACATCCTTCCTCGGAGCTTCGCCGCGTCTCTCTCTCTCTCTCTCTCTCTTCGTCGCGATTATCTTTCCGCGAAACATTTGTGTTACGAACTGTTGTATAGTGCGACAGTAAAATGCAAGTCTTTGGCGCGATAAAGTTCTGAGTGTAATCGGTACACGACGGTGTAAACAGGCGAACGTGCGTTCCATGCGTCGAAAGTCGCGCGAGTGAAAGTCAATTGTTTGTCCCATTTCCATCATCGTTACAAAACAACGAGCAAGCGCGTTGTTTCGGATCAACAAATAAAAAGAAAAAAAAACAAGGTCACCCTCACATCCCATCTAGAGAAAAAAAACAATTAAAATAAAAATTAAATTTTTTTCTCATAAAAATAAAAAGCGCAAGATCGAGACTTACTCTTTTATCTCTTCTCGCGCAAACTTCATTTTTCATTTTTCAAGACTTTAAGTAACGATAATGTGTATTGGCACATTTCGTGTCTGCGTAGTGCGATGCGCGAGAAGAAGTCTCTTTTCTCTTTTGTGAATTTCACACTCTCCATCCATCATAACTTTGAGAAACTATCGAAAACGGAAGATGCCCCTAGCATTCTCCCTGTAGCATTTTCTTGAATATCGTATTTCACGCGTACGTTTCACGAAAAAGCTTAAAATTTCACCGACGACGACGGGTGAACTCTTCGAGTGTTGTTTGTGTCATCGCATTTCTGTATTTCCCCGAACAGCCGGATTTGGACAGCTTTTCCTATGAAAATCGCCACGTGCGATTTTCCCGCGCGATTTCGTCGCTTATATGTCCAATTTCATCTGCGATACGCGAAGGATTACCCAAGGATATCGATAACCCGGGTCTTGAAATAAGAAGAGAAACGTCTACCGCGATAAATTTTCCGGATTAAGGAAAACGTCTCGTTATCGGCGAGCAACGGAATCCCGGCGAACATGTTCGACGCGCCTTATTCCGGGTTTTTCCCCTTTTTTTCTCTCTTTCGGAAGGAAAAGCGAAAACGGGAACGGAATTAGATTCGCTCAGGTTGCGGCGAGCCGAGTGTCTCGCATCGCGCGAGAATAAAGAAAGGAAACAACGGCTGCGAATCGGCTGCTGTCGTTCGCGCGATAGACTGACGCGCTAAATAATGCACGCGGTCTAATATATCTGGCTGCTAATCCGCACTTTTCAATCGCGGCGGATCAAATTCGATATTATTTATGAACGTTAGAATCACGCGCTTATCTCTCTCTCTCTCTCTCTCCTCTCTCTCTCTCTCTCTTGTTCTTCGGAAAGAAAAACAAATACGAGACGGGCGCGTACGCGAATGAGAGAAACGCTGAAATCCGGCTGTTATATTCTCGATACATATGTCGCTACTTCCGATAAAGCGCAATTGTACGTGAATAACAGCTGGTAGATATTACGTAATATAGAGATTTTGTGTAACCTTGCATGAATTATTATTTCAGATAAGCGCTTTCAGTACACTACGCAGTAGATATGGAGTACGGTTTGGCCCGCCTAATAGAAATTCAGTGCCTTAGCGTCGCATAATTCCGGCGATCTTACGTAATACGCTGCTGGCCTGCATTCAACGTCTTTCCGCGCAGTTTCTTCTCGCGAACGTTTTTCGCGACGGGGATTATTCGAGATTTCTCGACGTTGGTTTGGACGTTTACATATGGAAAATGGCCGATCGACGATCGGCATATACCCGAGCGAAGGGAATCGGGAATCGGGACGGTCGTTTCTGGCAAGAGATCCATCGGTCGCGAGTGCCAAATCGAATCCCTCGCCGGCGAGGGAGGAGAGGAGAGATGGGAAAGAATGAAGAAAACGCATTGGGAAAACAGGTTCGAGATGCGTTCGCGGACAAGAAAGAGGATGCAGGGATGAAGACGGTAGAAGGTTGAACCTGGCTCAAGACAAAAGGAGCAGCTCTTCCGAGTTTCTAAGCGCAACGACAACGATGTGCAAGGACCCGTAACGATCACCGATAACTTCGAAATAGCTCTTCAATCGACTGCTCGTCGACAAGAGAGTTTGATCTCAAGAGGAAGTTGATTCGCTTTCACGCGATTCCATGATTTCGATTTGTGTGTCTAATTCGCAAAAATTTAAACCGGATCTGTCAACTAGTGTTGAAAATCATTTCTCACGTCTGATTAAAAAAAGTTCGAGAGAAATGAGATAATCGCGTCGATTTTGTTCCATTAATAAAACAATAAAGATTTAAATCAAATTTGCAAGATTTAAGACGGCGAAAAGTTAATAACGAAAAAGTTGACTGACACTTGTTCACGGCTCACATAAAATGAAAGAGATGGTCTTTGGAACTTGTTCGCGACTTCAAATCTTTTCACTCTAACCGATCGTTTCGCTAATTACCGGGCACGCTTTAATTAGTATGCGACCGGTTAATTACAGCTAACGCGAGGTCACCGGGGGGGGGGTTTCAATGTCCGCGCGGGGTGCACGTCACCTCTCCGCGCGGTGAAAATTGAAAGCTTAATCGCGAAGTGCGCGAGAGTTGTACCGCGAGCCAATTAAAAATCGCGAAGCAAAACGCTATCGTAAACGAAACGCTTTTGCGATTATTTCGTGATGCGGTCGGTGAAAAAAAACGTAAATTCTTGTTCAAACGACGGAGCGGCGGAAAATATGGCAGCTGGATTATACGCTGATCAAAGCCTGTTCATACTTAATGAATTGTAAACAGCTAACGGTGCCGCGTGTTCGCTTTCTATCTTGCCCATTCTAGTTTTTTTCTCTCTCTCTCTTTCTCTCTCCTTTCTCTTTTTCTGCGAACGGTATTCAGCGGTCCTGGCCGCCGGCAAATGAGTCCCGCGCGAGGACAGAGTCCTTGATGTCTCATTGCCGCAGAAATAAATGGAAAGCTTCCCGAAGAATAACTCTCGTTTCGCGCGGCGCGCAAAGATGAGATTTCGTGTGCGCGCGAAGAAATTGCGAACGAAGTCGCCTCCCTCCCGTATCTCCATCGTTGCGAAGCGAACGGTAATTATCCCGTCTGTTGAGATAGCCTCTCGTTGCGCGCGGAACACGGCTCGTCGTTAATCCACCATCCGTCTTTATAATCTTGCACGTCGCGCGAAAAATGCATCTCTCTCTTTGCCGCCGCCGGGCGCGAGTATCGGAATCCTATTCGTCATCGTCTCGCGATGGAATCAGACGGAAAGAAAGTTAGACGACCCAAGCTAATGGCTATTTAACGGCGCGCGTCCTTAAGACGGCGAGCAGGCGACGATGGACGTTTAAATCGCCGGGGGATCTTTCCCTTCCAGTTTCGATAATTGCACAGACTGGTAATTCGCGAGAATATGATTCCCGTTCTCGATACGAAGTGTTAAACGAGAGTTACATCGAGAAATATTGATTCAATTGAATCGATTTCTCTGTTTGTCTCTCTCTCTCAATTGATTTTTATTTTTTACATCGCAATACCGTTAATCCACTGTCGGTGTTCGCCAAAGATTATAAATTCATATTTCCGAGATAAACAATATAAACGCGATCATAATTACGAGATACTTTATTAGCAGATGAACTTGTTACAAATAGCTGTGCCGCTGTGGGAATTTGCCAACGCTAATTATTGATTTCGTACAATGAAACGCTTGACCGAATTCCAACGAGTTTATCGAACTCGCGACCACGTTATAATTACTATATTGAATTCCAAATACTAGCTTACGAACCTGTTAGTTTTATCGAATTTAAAGCAAATATTGTCTTATTATCGGAATTGATTTAAAAACTTAGTTGTAACTGTCAATTATTAGACCGTAATATTAAATTACTATTAACAATTAAAAGAACAAATTATCGTAAAATATTTTGGAAAATTGAAATTTAGTATAATTATTGCATATAATATTCCCGCAATTAGTTCGAATTTTACAAATTTTATTTACGAATCACCCCTCATTACATTATCTTATATGTTTGCACTGTTTGAAGCTCGATATTGCGAAGCTCTTCAAAAACTCTCCATACATTGTGTTTCTCGTGCATCGAAAAAATTTTGCTGCAAGTACATTCAAATAATGCAATATTACGCTTCTTCAGTAATAAAAGCCGGAATGGATATATATGTTGGAATATTTAGAGAGAATACCTCTCAGTATACGATCGTAATCGAATCCATAAAGCGCAACAGCGGCGGTATTGCCGATGCGAGGTGTAATAGAAATATTACCCATCCGCCCGATAACTTCATCAAACGATAATAACTCCGCGAGCGAAAAAGACCGCGGATTGCGGTTTCCGAAGTTCGAATGGAGAAATGGCTGTCAGATCGGAGATGGGTAGTGGAAATCGGAGCAATAAAGGGAGTAGAGTTCAACACGAGAAGTTTACAAGTTCGCTCCGAAACACACGTATACAGGATGTTTCAAATCACGCCGCAGATTTTTTATTAATAAAAAAATAAAGAATTAAAAAAGTTATACTATTAGCGAGTTGCGAAACATCTTGTATAGACCGAGCAGCGCGATCGTTCGATTGTCGTATGCGAAACGACGTCGCGCTGGCGCCTCGCCAATTTTTGGGATGATAGGACTCTTCACGTGCGATAAGTGCGCTCGCGTTTCAGTGCCCGCGCCTAGTCGAAAATTCGAGCGAGCCGCTATTATATCCGCGATTCGCGAATTGTAGCTACGCGAACGATGAGATAGCGATGCGACGCGGCCGTTTAAGCATTCGCGAATGCTCGCGCGGATGGCTTTATTTTGTCGGGCCATTTTTTTGCAGCCGGGTCACATCCGCGGGGGCTGCGGATTAAGCCCCGGAAATAAACGCCAGATCGTCGGCGACTTTGCGTCCGCAAATATCGAAACAACAATTCGCGGTCGCATAGCTCGGAATTAAAAACATTCCGCTGCACCGTGCGAGAGTGCGTCGTTAGTTGCTTTAAACGCACGTGAAAAAAAAAGATAAAAAATAAAATAAAATGACACGCAACCACGTTATCTCGCGTTCTCGCGTGGCGCAGGAAATTCATCACATTAATTCGTCTTGCTGGGTAACTGGTCTGAAAGCTTAATTTCGCTTTTGCAAAATGTTGGCATTCTCTTGGGCTTATTCCAAGAGTGTGCGGTCTTTTATCTGTGTAATATTTGTCCATTATACTTGCAAATACCGCAACATATTTAATCCCGTAATGCACGCTTAACCCCCCCCTCCTCGCATTTTCTTCATTGTCTTTTAATTATACACGTGGATACATACACGATTATTACATTGAAATATTTAGTTATCTCTCTTGTTATTTACAATGAACGCGAACATTTAGGAAAACAAATGGCACGTTTTTCTGAATGCGGTATAAAACTACTGATTATGTTTTAGTTTATTTTCCGAGAGACTGTTAAATATACCCAGAACTACAGTTATATATTTTTATCGCGCTCGAAATTTTGATTCAGCCAATCCGGGGCCGACTCGGACTTTTACTACTTTTAGGCAGTCGTCGTATCCTCGCGACAATAGAACGTCGTTACATTCCTCGTAGTCGTCCTAAACGTTGAGTTTAAATAAATGATGGTCGACTTAAACGCGGACCATTACCGATGCGAAGTGTTTCGGTGTAGTCCGTACTGCTGCTGCTTCAACGGATTTCATCCCTTGCACCGACCCCCCGATTCGCCGAGACTTTTTTTGCGCCGCTTGTAATTTTATTTCTTCGCCGTTTCAGCCGCTCCACCCTCGCCTCCAGCGTCGTCGGATTCTTATCGGAAATTTGTACCGTACGACTCGCTTTTCCAGCTCCTCCACCTCTCTTATACTTCCTCCCACTTCCCGTTCTCCGTAACTCTCACCCGCCTCCTCGTTCCGGCCAACGGGTTTTCTCGCGGAAGCGGATATGGAAATGGGTGGAGGCTATGGTCCTTACGAGTTTCGGTCTCGTTCTGCTTTTGTTCTGCCTTCCACCGAGGGAATAGGCAATGCATATTTTATAACACCGCGATGTCTCTTGTTGGCCGGGGGTTGTTTGCCGCTCTGGTCGTCTCTCCCGTCGTCTTGCGTCATTCGGGGAGAGCCCGTTAACTTCTCCCGACAGCCGTTTTCGTTAGAACAATCTCGATCGTCCGTGTACGAGTCACGTTTCACGAGCTTTCCTACCCATACAATACAGCAGAATTAAAGATTAAATTCTATCTTCTACTTTCACGGACGAAAACGCAATAGTAGTTACTTTACCATGAATATTGAAGTCAAAGCGTTACTAAACCATGCGCACCTTAATTTGACGACATCTACGGAAAATACATTATAGATTTGCACGAAATTTTTCAAGCGTTTTTATCTTCTCGTGTGAGACGACGCATTTTTCCAATTGTCGTTTAAGAATAGAGCAAGACGTTTGCTGCGAAGTTAACTGTTCTACACAATGCGTAATTAAACAACGCACAGACCTGTTCTACTCTTCAAGATTTCCCCGCGAAAGATCCAGCTTGCGCATGCATAAATGCGTAACGTATACGCGGGACGCGGTGCAGCAGCTCCTCTGTGACGAGATAGTTCGGCGGCGGTATCAAAAGGCAGGGAGATGTCGAGTAGGATATAGCAGGTACCGGCCCGAGTGCCGGTAGCAGTATAATAGAATGCATTTGAGGATAGGAAAGGGAAGGGAAAGTGAGAGAGGAAGAAGCCCTATCCTTCCCCGTGGATATTAATGGTGCAAGATATTGCTTTTCGCATCGATATACCTGCTTCCGCGTATATATCAGATATATCGTATTATTAATGTCGTCACGAACAAAAAGGGATTTACAGCCGGAGACAATGGACGCCGTCTTTAAGCCGTTCGATCTCGGAAAAGCATTATCCGAGCTGATCTCTCCTTCGCATTGCAGAAAAAACCACCACGTCGTGTCTTCGATATTTTTATTCTTTCCTCCTTTTGGTCGCTTTCTCTCTTCTTTTTTTTTCTTTTTTTTGTTATTTTTATTATTTCTCTCGTCTCCCGTTTCATGTCCTGCCGACGCGATAAAATCGCAATTACCTTTTTTTCCGCGACGACTTATCGACGCGGATTTATCGGAAAAAGCGCGAGTACACGATTGTGACATTTAAGTAATTACATGAATCGCGCGCGGTGTTGCCGATAATAATAAATTCCGTCGAGCGCGGGATATCAACGAGATATATTTGAAATGAAGTAATTAAAATCTCGCTTCACGTAATCGCGCGGTGCATGTATATATAGAGCAAGAATAAATTTCTATTGGCCGGCGAAATATCACACAACGGCGCAATACAAAATAAAATAATTAAAATTGGTTAAATTATAATAGAATTATTTAAATAAACGCGTGGTGAAATTGGTGCGCGGAGGTGAAGCCCTGATACATTCAAGAGTTCGAAATGAACCTGTCGTTTAGTTTTCAACAAGCGCATATAATATTATAAAATGTTACCTCTGCAGGTTTTGTTTTCTTTTTCTAAAAATTTTATATAAATGTTTAAAATTGATACTTTTAATTCAACTACGCGTGTAATTGTTGAACAAAGTAAAACTCTGAATTATATACATGGCAGTAAAGTAAACTTATCGAATTTTACGTGGGAGCTAAGAACATTGTTAAAAGAGTCACATTCGTGAGAGGAAAAAATTAGACGCTGTTGAATGTCGTGTCACGCAATATGGAGCACTTGCACTGCTCGCAAGAGAAGTTTAAAATATTCAAAAAGTTTGCGAGAGAGCGACTATCCGCTTGTCTGCATTTCTTTTGTCGTCAAGGCTAGACGAACTCTTTGAGAAAACTCTGATAAAACTAACTTGTTCGTTCAGCGCTGTAAATATTTTTCGATAGTTTCGAATACTTTGTCTGAAATAGACAGCATTTCACATCAAATACTTCTAACAAAAATATTTACAATAACTTTGTGTGACGTACGATCTAGCTTCTTCGCTTTGTTCAAAACTGAGAATTTTATATCTGGTATGTAGTTTATCGAGATTGTTGAGAATCTTTCAACGAAGATCTTTCAATCACCTTATAACGAAAGAAAGAGGAGTGAGACGAGGGGGATGTCTGTCACCAAGCCGAGGAAGAAGGTTGAAAGAACTCGGGAAGTCCTCCTACAACGCCGGAATCCGTGAAATGCCTGCTGCAGATTAGAATCAAGCGGCGAAACGGAAGAGTCAGATAGACGGATTAATTTACGGCGAGGTCCTCGAAATAGATCTCGAGATTTATCGGCGAAGAATGATCCCGCTGTTTTCCGCTGTGTCTTCAAGCGGAAAGATTCTCGACCGTTCTTCTTTCCGTCTTGTGTTGTCGCCCTGTTCTTCGCTACTTTCTCTCTGCCCGGTAATCTCGAAGCTCCCGCTAACGAGATACCGACTTGACAGACCGGTCCTTCGACGTCGTTGCTTCTCGAGAACTCGCGAGGCGGATCATTTAATAGCGAATCTCGCTCAGTTTCCACGAGCCGCACCGCCGGTAAGTACGCGCAGTAATCGCTGATTCGGGAAGGGGAGAAAATGTCGATCGGAGATCAAACTCCGCGATAAGACGCGATCTCGAAAGACCCGGGAGAGAGAAAGATTAATTCGGCGAAAGCGCCCGGTAATATTCCGAGAAAGAAGCTTCCTAAATGAGAACTTTGTTCGGCGAGACGACGGTTCTTCCGTCAACACGTCGTAATTTCGCGCGTTTTCGACTTTCCGAGAATCTTAAATTTCCCGGAAAAGAAAGTGACGGGAAAGAAAGAATCGGGAAAATTACTCGATCCGGTCGGATTGATTACCCATGCGCTTTACACTTTCAATATCCTTCGCATAACCTGAAAAAAAAACGGGCCAGCTCTTCTAGTTCGTGGAATCGTTCCATTTTTTTAATGCGTTTATTGCGTTCTTTTTGCGCGCGTAATTCTAGGCGTGAGCGGTTTCTTTTATCGTGCGCGTGTGATATTAAATGGAAACCTGGGAGGCCTCGTGTACCGAGGCAAGCCGACGGTGACCGTAAAACGGAGGTTATTATAGTTGATTATTCGCTCGCCGTGCCAGAACGGCTTTGGTCGCATGTAAAACCGAAGGACACAACAATACAGCTTCATTATCAGTGGAGTAAAAAAAAGATCACGTTACAAAACATTGCGCGACATAGTGGATGTTATTACGTTGATATTTCACACCTTTGAAACGATAATCTTAAAAATGTTTGAAACATTACCGTAAGCACCACGCTCAAATGTCATGTTCATTTTTCTAGTTTTTTTTTAACGATTTCTCTTGCACACTTTTGTATATTATAATTCTTTCACTTTTAATTAGCACGTTCTTGATTTATTCTTCGACCGACACAATCGCGTGAATGTTTCTAAGAGCGAATATCCCAAAATTACAGTCACACTGAAGTTTAAAATTGAGTTTTTTTCATAGCACAACCCTCCCGTTCGCTGTTTGCTGATCCGCGAAAATGAAAAAAATATATCCCTTTCCTGCAAAGACGAATCTTCCCTTTCGTCTTTCTCTTTTTTTTTTTTTTTTTTTTTTTTTTTTTGGCCCTGATTTCGCGCGAGTTAAGCACGATTTCGCCACCCTCTTACCAGCAAAAGAAAAAGAAAACGCGTCCGATATTGCATCCGCGTCCCCAGTCCGGTTCTCATGAATTCCTTTTTCTCAAATATAATCCGCGCAGATATAATTTTTTTTTTTACGCATCGGGAATCCCTCGGCGAATATATTTCATGCAATGTGCTCTTACATCGCAGTATAACATTCCAATGGGAATCGATCGAGTCGCAGCTTTTTTCCGCGTTTTTATCTTCATACGGAAATTAATTATTCTCCTCTATGCGCAATTAATGTCTATCCGTAATTAGATGGGAAATAATCTTCTCGCGTCTCGAGAGAAAGAGAGAGAGAGAGAGAGAGAGGGAAAGAGAGAAAGAGGAGTATGCCACGTAAGCTGAGAGAACAACGATTCTTAATTACAATCTGTTGTCGGACGTTAGAATATCGTTTGAATAAAAAAAATTTGCGAATACGAAATTTTCCCTTTCGAGGCGCATTTCATCGTTCGACGTTTCTGCAACGGAAGGTAATCCGGTTACGCGTCAATTACAGTTACACGGTTCAATGAAATCCGATTATCTCTCATTATTCGTTTCACTATCGACGTCGCTTCTGAGGGCTCATTCAGTCCGAGGGCTCTTAAGTTCGCGCGCTTAAAACCGAGTTTGACTCGGCTGAATAACTCTAATAGTCGATAGTCGCGTTCATCGAAGTTGCGTCGATCAATGCGTTGTGTAGTTTGAACGTCACTTGCTATTAAACTTCATCATCATCCGCTGTGTAATCGATTAAGCTTTTCAATATCTATGTAGTTTTGAGTAGGCTGTGTAGAACAAATGATGGTCTTAAGTGATGTAATGTAAATATTTATTATTCAACAGAGAATAACAATCAAATTGGAATAAACGACGCGATCGCGTTGTCTTTTGCTTATTTCTCTCATGATGCAAAATATGCGCTTTAAATCATTTTAAGATTTTTATTCAAATCATTGCTTTGGACAATTTTAACAGTTAAGAGAATTATATAATTTGTTACGTAAACTTGTTGTCATTTATATTCAATTTCAACTCATCGTAAATTCAATACATCAAATTTTTCTACAAGAGCGTTACAGTCGTACATCGAATACTTTGCCGAAGAGATTAATTAGGGGCGGTGTTAATTAGGCGGTCTTCCTCCTTCGGTCTGAGGAATGGAGCGCATATATACGAAGGGAACTAGTAGGCCCCGCTTTAACGGCTGTCACATGTCATCAAAGACATACCGGACATACCGGCGTGTAGAATCGGCGAATTAATGACCGTGGCATGTGGCGGGCGTTAATTATCGGAGAGGGCAGCCGTGAACAAGGTGTCGTCGTCGATCGTGCGTGCATGTTCGGCGGACGCACAATGTCGTCTCCCCCCGCATGGTTAAATGCGCGCTCGCATACTCGCGCACGCATAAACGCGCGCGTTCTCCGCGAAACGCGCCGCGGAAACAATATATGCGTAATTGTAGAAAGCGCAAATCGCATGCAAGTAATTGCCGGCTACGTGGAAGCGCGCATCACGGAATGTATACAGTACTGACGTCCATTCGCGTTATTAACGTGACCTATAATATATATTATTATGGATCGTGTTGTCTATCTGACAGACAATTGCAGAAACGTAATAGTAATAAAATTTCTTTGCAATTTATGCAATTTTAATAGATGAGAAAATATGGAAGAAAAATCGATTGCGTTTGAATCCGGGCGTTCATTTAACGATCGTGTTAAAGCAAATAGTTGTGGGACTTCATCACGCCCTTTGCGGAATATGCATTTTTGTTTTGCGTGCCAGCCTCACAGACAGCTGAATACTCGCGCTTCGGTGCCACGTAGAGAGTTTACATAAGGGAGCGTATGTGTCTATGTAAGGCACTCGCTACGTGCCTACGAGAGCTGTACTCACACAGAAATAAACACTTACGTGCGGCGGCGCGACGGCAGCGGCGGCGGCGGTAACCTCGACATCAGGGTTGATTGACGCGCGCGTGCGAGGGTGGGTTTAGACGTAGCCGCGTTGCTTTGCAGAACCGGTATGCCGGGCGTGTTACGCGCGGCATGTAAATTGTTCTTCGTGACTGTGCCGGAGTTGAAACCACTTCGGCCGTTCTAACGAGCTTTCGGAGCCATTGACTAAGTAGCGAGCGTTGATGTTTATGCGTAACTTGTTCCTGGTCGCTTTTAAAGAGCCGCGTTTGCTTAAGATAGAAAACAGAAAATCTTGATTTTCAACTTCTCGAGAATTCGCGGAAAGTTTGTACATAATTTTCGAAAGTGGCGCGAAGCGAAGGGATGAGCTTGTTTCTTGACATGAGCACGTCGTTGTTAGGTTTTCTAAGTTTCTCACATGTATATTTAGCGAAACAAAAGAAAAAGTATGGAAATATGCATATTTCAGAGCGAATGCAAATTCGTCGTAACATTTACTCTCTTGCGCTCTTACAATTAAGATGAAACGTATGTGGTATTCATGCTTGGGATGGAGAAAGACGCAAAAAGAAACAGCGTGGAATTAAAACGGACGGCTATTGTCTAAAAATGCCGTCGAGCTGTCAAAAAATGTGTGTGAGGTAGCGGCTGGTCATCTCCGTTAAAATCCGCGAAATATCTAGAGCGGTATCTGCGCAAAACGGGCTCTGTGCAAGTGCAAAACGACGTCATTACAGAGTGCGCGTTAGAATTTACTGAAATAGCCGCATTTCGGGTCATCGACTACAATTATTCCGATTGTCGCGGTCCTGTAGTTTGCCTTAGCGAGTTAACATTGGCCAGTAACACGCTCGGCGTGATGCATTCAAATTGGCGCGCGGTTTATTGACCGATCGAGTTAAGTGCTCGGCCTGATTAACGGAAGTTTCCAATAGCGCGCATCTAGATTTGGACAAATGTTGCTAATAAGATCAAATCGATAGAGCACATACACATGCAAAGAATTTGCTAAATAATAAAGTCGATCGCATTATATCGTTAGCTGATTCGACTGTTCTATTCGCGTCGTGTAGATTAACGTCGCTCCAACTTGACTCTCGTGTGTCTCTCTTTGCATAACATCTTTAAATATTTAACGCGCAAAAGTATTTGCCGTAAATGCGCGACTATGACTAAAAATAGGCGGCAAATCGACTGATTTTGCTCACGTTTTTTCAAAAAAAAATACAAAGTAGCGCTTAATTGGAGTTTAAACGACGCTTAATTAGAGTAAAATTACTTATTTTCAATATCTCTTTGTTAATTCACAGTTTGTTAATTAAACAAATTTATCTTGTCGGGAATTATTCAACATTATTTGAAATAAAATACAAAGAAGGTGTTACAAAGGGAGAGAGAAAAGGTCGCTAAAGTGAACATATTTTTATCGCATCAATAAAAAAGTATTATACAATTTATTTTATATTAACATTTTCTGCGGCATCACTTTAAATATTTCAGACTAATCTCTTTTTGTGAACGTTAATTCCAAGCGATTTACTTCATCGTAAAAGCGCCAGACTAGAACTCCGGTTCTAAAATCGCGCGATCTACGTGCATAGAGGGACATTCGCGAGAGAATCGAGCGGATGGCGTGGCGCGCGTCACCCGTGATTCTGCTGCCGTTCGAATGGATTTCGTCGTAATTTGAATAATTGTCAAATGCCGCGTGGCGCTGCCGCGATCGTTCGGCAGCAACCGAGGTTGCACCTTCTTCGGGTGCCGCCCTAAGCCCCCTGGTACCGTTAACCCCCTTGGTCCGCTTTATCTTTCTCTCTCTGTCTATCTATCTGTCTCTTTCTTCATCTCTCTTTCTCTCTCTCTCTCTCTCTTTCTATCTCTTTCTCTCTCCCGCCATTTCAAAATCAATTTGTCTTTCGCGCTGGCGCGCTCGCACAGCTCTGCGACGGCGCCTCTCTATTCCCTTCAATTTGGCTTGTAAATGTCGTCTGAATATATTTCGGCGCCGAAGACTCCCTCCTCGTCGTCCGCGCAGCTCTGTGTGTAACCGTTTCTCGAAGCGGAGATGGGGGAGGATAAGAGGAAGAGATGAAGCCGCAGCTTCTCGGAGAGAGCACGCGGGATGTATTTCTACGTATCGATGCGGGAGAGAGACGCCAGGGCGTTACCGCCTCTTGGGATTTCAATCTCGGCGAGCAAGTGCGCTTCTGATGTAGAGCGCGTCTTCGGATTCTTCCGAAGGATCGCCCTAGGGTCGACTCGGGCCAACCACTTCCGCCGCGTGAAGCTTTTCTGATAAAGAGAGAGAGAGAGAGAGAGAGAGAGAAAGCGGAAGCTCCCTCGCTGAGGAAATTCAAAGCCAAGGAAGGTGAATGTATGTATTGTAATGAAAAAGATACAGGGAATTCGATTGTGAACGCCGAATGTGCAACAACAATCCTCAAACTTTTCTCTCTCTCGATGTCATTGTTCGAAGATGGAGTTCACAAGATGGGACATAATAAAACTGAGGGATTTGTATAAAACGCATATAAAAATTTCAGGACATTAAGTAGAATAGAATTAAGATTAAGAAACCGCAATTTCTCAACATAAAAATACAACATAAATATACATTATTTTTTCTTTGCGAATTTGTGATTATTTTAAGAGAAAACTAAGAAGTACATTTTTTGACAATAAGTTTCAGTGATATGATAACACTGTGCGTGCGATGAATGTAGAAATATATTAATTAAGCAAAGATGAAATGTAGTGTAAGAGGTAAAATGTAGTATGATTCGAACGGTTGACAAGTGGAAAACGTGTTGGTTCGGGCTTTTTTAAACAAACTTACCGACTAATTTAGTCTTTCTAAAGGATCAATTAAAGATCTTCTTGTTGTATTACCTCCTAAGTACTTGAGGAAACTGCGACCCAGAAAGCTCGTCTCTTCGCGAACCCGTATTATTACTCCGGCGAGTTTCTTCCTAATAGAGCCGAGCGCTCGAAAGAGAATGGCGTCGTCTTCTTGCTACGAAAGCGCTCTAGTCCATTGTTCTTCGAAGAAAGAACATTTGACGTCTCTCGCAGAAAGAACAGAATGATTTAACTCCGAATGATACAATGTGCGCTGCAGAGCGTCTTCAAAAAATTGTATTTGTTGCTTTTAAATAACGACTTATTATAGTAACGAAGTCCATTTTGTCCGTTGTTGAAAAAGAAAAAATGCGACTTAGGACCGCAAGCGTGGAGAAAAT
>QVOB01023994.1:0-11850 GCA_014839585.1 Pseudomyrmex concolor
ATTTGCGACACAATTTGAATCGACGAAAGTGAGGCGATAATTGCGGGTCTTCCTACATTCGGATTTCAATTATATGATATTTTATACAATTTGCTGAATAATTAATTAAGACTTTAGTTCTGTAATATTTCATATAAACGCTGTGAATTATTAATTATTTAGAGATTGCACAATGTTTTATATAATGCTCTGAATAATTAATTTCTATTTTCGCGACACAACACGAGCCGCGAGCATTACGGACATTGTATTGCGCCGTGACTTTCTAATTAATTCGGTCTTCTTGTCGGCGAGTTGGGTGACGCGCGCGCGTTTCGAAGTCGCGCGCGCCGAAGCAAGGACGAACACGTCCTTGCGTGGACGCGACCGCTTCGAGAGAGACCTAATTTGTCCGGGTCATTCGTATTCGGTGTAGACCTCGCCTTGGCGAGCGTCCCGGTTGCTGATGGCTGCGGATAGAAAACGAGAGACGAGAGCTTCAACCAGGAAGCGGGGGGGGGGAGGGGGAGAAAACGGTGGTGCAGGTACGGGGGTAGGTTGCAGCCAAGAAGCTTCGGTCTCTCCGTTCGATGTGCGGGCGAAAAACGGGCGAAAAGACAGGGAAAGAAGAAGTACCCCGCGCGCGGCTTCACGACTTTCTTCGTATAACTGACGTCGCGGGCTACTTTGTATGCCACGGGGGAGAATTCTCTCTCGCCCGGCAGTGATGTGTTCATTTCTCGACAGAGAGTCTGCGCTGTCTTCCTTGTAGAGAACTTAGGGGAAATAGACCCGCGCCTCATCTTTTCTCGCGGACAAATAAAATTACAGTTTAGAAATTTAAATGGGAACATTTGGAACGTGCTCCGCGCGAAAAAAAGAGAGAACCGGCGAATTAAAATATCGAGAAGTCGTCGGATTTGCGTCGAATAAAACGCTTATGCAAAAACATTGCATGATGCACTTAAATCACGCGTCATCGTTAGGTTAGGTTCTTTTCTTCCTCTTTAAATCGAACGTCTCTTTTCGATTCTCGCGTTTGTCACGGAAAGGGGGTTGGTGTTCTATCGAAAAATCGAATTTTCCCAAAACGTCTGAGGTGAATCCCAATTTATGCGAAACAATCATCGTGTTCGACGCGAACTCGCGTATACCGTTCGGAGTTTCTTCTCGCTTTTCCCGTTCGTATCACCGCAATGCAGCACATCTCATCGCGAACGTATTACCTACGCTTTTCCTTACGAGGGTTGATCTTTGGGCCGTTTCTCCCTCGTCTTCTCTCGTCCCCGTCTGTATCCAACCATCAAACACACCCTGTGTGTTTTTATTTTCGCGCGTTACACAACGAGGAGCGGACAAATGAGCTTTCACGAGCGAGCTGATTAACGACCGAGAGTTAACAATTAACAATCCTCCCGTTCCATTAAGAAATGCCGAGCGTGCGGGGCGCGCGCGCTCAATTTTTGATCTCCAATCCGGGCGCGTATCGCTTGATGAAAAATAAGCAACGTTGCCTTTTTTTTTTTTTTGTAACGATTTCTCGCGAGGGCACGACTCTCCGCGATCGTGACGGAAACGCGATCTTTAGTTCGTGTCTGCAACGAGATATTTATAGCCCGATGTTCGCGGAAATAATAGCTCGCGTCGTGCTATACGTACGTGTGTGTATGCGCACGGCTACGTTTTTTATATCGTTCTTTCTCACGTTATCGCGTGGCAAACAACGAACTTCGTGTCTCGATGACGAAATTAATCGTCGGTTGAGAAAGTTTTTTTTTTTTTTAAAAAAAAAAAGCCGAAACGAGACGGGGCAATAAACGGGGGAGCTGAAATGAAGTTTTCTGATAGGTAGGTAGAGGGACGACAAAGTTGAATCGCGCGCTCGTTCCAACATTATTTTATTTTCCTCGTATATATTTATTATTCCCGCGCGTATTTGTTTTTAATTTACATCGTTGAAACAGTTGTGCTTCCATTATTGTCACTTTAATATAATCGAGGTGATTTTCGCGATTTATTTTTATGAAATTCATCCGAATATTACGTGTCAGGGAGATACGTATATGCCACATATATATTCGAGCGAATCAAGCTCCGTCTCGTTATTAATTGACCGCGCAAGCGTGTCGAAAACGCTTGTGCGCGCCGCGCGCTTCCCTCGTTTCATATCGCAGTTAACGCGTTTATTGATTCTCCCCCCGTCGCGCGCCTTAAACGCAGCGATTCTACCGCACTCGCCGCGGCGTAGCGAGCCGCGTATGTGCGTGTGTGTGTGTGTGTGTATATATATGTGTGTTCGGCGAACGAGCAAGCGAAAGATTTAACATTCCGCAGCAGCGTAGCCGTGGAGCGTTTGCCGTGGTTTAGATCTTCCGCGCCGAGTAAAAAATGATACAGTCGTGCATGAAGCTTGGAATATTCAACGCCGAGAGAAACGGCCGTATCCGACGATTCCCACCGTCCCATAAAGACGGTAGGCCCCGGCAACATTTCATTTTATGGATGTATTTATAAGGGCGCGACGAAATTAATAACCGCGATCGCGAATAAAGATCTCACGACGGTGCGTCGCAACTTATCTGATTAATGGAAAATGGGGTTAGATTTGATTAATAGACATATTGTTGCCAGTGCGTTATTTTGTGAACCTTACTGAGATCGACGTTGATTTTGACAGCAATGAAAAAAAATTTTCAACGCACTATTTTGCCACACGTTAGTTGACTCTTTAATCGACTACTTGTACTTATTTAATTCATTGAACGTCTACTGTGTTCTCTCTCTCTCTCTCTACTCTCCTAATACCGAGTAGCCGATCAGCGGCGCCTCCTCTCCCAAAGTGAATTATTGAAATCTCGATTAATTCAGATTACAAATAAATAGTTAAACGTCGCAAAATTTGAGGTGTGTGGAATGGACGAAATCGGGAATGTTTAGAAGAGTCGAAACGTTAGGAGGAGGAAAGAGGAGGAAAGAGGATATTTTCTCGAGGGTTTTGACATTTGTGACATTATTTCTTTCGCGACAAAAATCGCGGGAACGCGTCCCCGTTATCGCCGGGCGGCGATACCCACAACTTCGAACGAACAAGGCAGCAGAGCGATGGCAGCGCAGAATGCAATTATGTAAAGACAAACTTCCGTAACGGCGCAACATAAGAGCGGGAGAGAAAAGTTTTTTACGCTCCCGGAGCCGTTAAAAAAAGAAGTCGCCTGGAAATTGCGAGCGGGCAGAGGCGCCTTCTGCGTGTAACGCTTAGAGAAGACGAGCCTTAATATATTCCACGGTTTCCCTTCGGGGAAAGCGTATTCGCTCGCTCGCTCGCGCGCGCACGAGCTAGAGAAATAAAACCGTTGGTTGTAAATGAATACCTGCGCTTGGATTCCTACCTGTTGGAATGGGGAGAGGGGAGGCTACTTGGAATTCAAAAGGGCGCGAACGTGAAACATCGCAAGATTAAATTAATTGCATTAACCCGGCCTGAAACAGAGCAGTGGACTCGGGGTATTATATTCTCTTGGCGCCGCCGCTGCCCGAACCTCCGCCGTATCTGTAGAATTTCCCCCACTCGTATATTTAATTCCTTACGTAATTCGCGTACATATTGTAAATTGAATTAAATCTGTTAAAATCTTTAAATCTTTGGCGCCGCACGGGGTCCGGCCCCGAAGTAGTTTTCACTACCACGGCTATTGTCCGCGTTCGCCAATTGCAGTTGGAGAATTTTTAATAACGCGCGATATTTCCGGTATATCGAAATTTCGAGTCGAAGCTTTCGCGAATGATACACGATTCGATATATCGCACACATAAATCTGATTAGTCGATTTTCTAACAAAAAAAAAAAAAAAAAAAAAAAAAGACGCTGCGCACCGGAAACTAAAGTGGTTTAACGGCGGGTGTATGGCGCGGAGTTCGCGTTACTGATACACCAGTCGCCGCAGAAAGAGAGAAAGAGAGAGAGAGAGAGAGGAAGTCGCAATTGTCTCCGCAATCCGTGCACGCCATGCGAAACGCATTCGCAATTCGCTCTCGCTCTCTCTCCTCTTGCGCGGAAGCCTCGATTGCCTCTTTCTCCCGTTGTTCACACGTTCGCGCAGTTGATCTCACTCGGTGCAGGCCATACAGACAGAAGAGAAAGAATTGTCGTATCTCGCGCGCTGCCAAGCTAATTTCGACAATCATTGCTATTGTGGATCCCCGGATTCTCGATGTCGCTTAAATCTAAGCGAATTGTGCGGGGAAACTGCAGCGCGCGCGCGTAACACACCGGGAAAAGGCAGATCGTGTCCGCGGTCGAATAAATTCAACCGCGCCGACGAAACACGGGGGAAGCGTAGCGAATCGAGAAAAATGCCCGCGATATTCGGACCGCCATTGTAGCGGGTCTCCGTCGTGTCATTTATTATCTACGGTTGTGCCGAATGAAACACACGGATGCGGGTTTTGGGCTAAACGCACGTTCATCGTGTGTGACGTTTTCGCAGACCGCAGCCGCGCGGTCCCGCACGTTTTTTGCCGATGGATCGTTAAATCGTCTTTTCGTGAAGATCTCTTAGCTGAAACACACGAGAGAAGCTTTGTGTATTATTTTTAGACGCACTTTTTACACACAAAATATATTAAAAGAAAACCGAGACTCTCGCTGTTTTCCTCAAACACTCTCTCTCTTTCCTTTTCTATTTGGAAATGTCGTTTCTATTTGCGTATATGATACACAAAAGAGTGGAAAATACGCTGCGACTCTATTTTTCATGGAATTTCATCCTCGGTAAGCGACGATCCGTTAATAATTGCGCGGATACGCCCTCGAGCTCTCTCTTGTTCGTCTCTCCAATTTTCGATTCCATTAATCGCCATCGAGCGAGTTATAACGACGCGCGGCATCGAGCTTAAGTTCGGAGAAGCGGAGAGGGAGAGGAGAAAGCGCGTGAAAAAAAAACGAAAAAAACGAAAAAAAAAAATAAAAAAAATAAAAAAAAAATAAAAAAAAAAACGAAAAAACCATCGACCACCGGGCAAACAGAAAGTTGATATCGCGTAGAGGAGCAACGTGATCGTCGTTAAAACAGCGTGTACACCGACGCGTCGTTTACAAGTATAGTCGCGGACAGAAAGGTCGAGGCGTTTGTTTTTTTTTCCACAAAGTTTTAAAGTGAACCGAAGCTCGCGATATGCGGATATCGATTCGCGTTCGCCGCGTATCCCGATCCCGAGCGTGTCGCGGATTCGTTTCGCTGATTAAATCCATTGCGGAAAATCCGGCGGAACGGACATGCGTCTCGACGTTTGTGTTCGCGACTGTACGTCGCGCGATCTACATTAATATCGTTCATCTGGCTCATCGCCAGCTTCGAATAAGCGGCGCAGCCAGCGGTGTATCAGTTAAAGCGAATGGAGTGATGAGAAAGCTCTTGGCTCGCACGCCCGCGCAAAAGTCGCGAGCGATGCGCCGGGCGATTATGCGTTATATCTCGATGTGGAATCCAACAAAGACTCATGCCCGATGAATAGTTTAGCATCGATATAACACGCGCTCTCTCGCTTGAGAGAGAATTTATTCTCACGGGATTTGCGTGACTTAACGCGAAACAAGAAGCGATCTGTTTGATTTTTTGATAAATAAGCTCGTGACAATGTCAAAATGAAGTTAAAACCGGTGCGAGTCAAATTACAGAATGTCAATAGAAAAAAAAATTGTTTTTTATCAAAAATTTTGAGTTCAGAAGTTTTTTTTTTGACTGGACGAAGCATTGGCTCTTGTCGTAAATAAATCCGTCACTTCAAAACAATATTAAATTTGTTAATTTACAATTCCGGGAAAAAAACAATTTTTCTATTACATAACCAGCAAGAAAAATTTGTTATCTACTGAATTTTTTGTTTCATGAACAAACTGTCGACAAAACGAAAAATTCAATAGTCTTAAATTTTTCCTGCTGGCCATATAACTAATCTTCTTGCTATTCCAGCAAATCTTTTTTTTTTTTCGTATAATATGCGCGGCAGTTACACGAAAATTTTATGTAAAAATGGATTAACGTTGGCTTTTAAAAACCTACCTACAGAGCGAACTTGTTTACGCGTGTGTTCTCTGTTTTATATTAAAGTATATAAATATTGACAAATCCGCAGAGATTTTTTTTAAAGAGCGGCGCATTTTCGGCGTTGGAAAGTGTGTTCTCTCAAGTCCATTAGCGTAGATTTGAATATCGCGCGAGAAGAAGATTGCAGGAACACGCGGCGTTAAATCGTTCGTGCGGTATCACGTATTCACTCGTCGTTGCATCGCGCGACAATGTACAGAGAGCACATTTGCGCGCGCGCACACACACACACACACACACACACACCCGAATTATCATTCTCAAGGATTCTCTTCCTGCCTTCTATATCGCGCCGTTCGCGCGTCACCGCACGCACATGTGTGTGCACGCGCGCGCTTCTCTATTTCTCCGAGCCATGCATGCAAAAAGAGAGATATATCCGCTTGGGCAGTAAAAATATTCTGCGGCGGATGTCGTGCGTTTAGAGACTCTCTCGCAGACTTCTGACGAATTCACGGACGAACGCCCGACGCGCGGCTGAGACGACCGCGGCGCAAACCTTATTTCGGAATGTCCCGCAAGAATACGAAGTTTTCCAGGCGTCAGGCGTCGGAAAAGAGAAAATGCAGCTACGGAAAACTAGCGCGCAACTTCGATGGTCCTTCCTCTCCCTCGCTTCCTCTTCCCGCGATGGGAATTGCTTTCTTTCCGCCTTTTGTCAAAGATCGACAAGCGCGGACTAGCAAAATGTCAACTTATTTTTATCGAACGTGCGAAAACGTCGCCGCGCACACAATGGTTGCGTATCGATTTGCGAAGGGATGCCTGAAATGTCACGCAATGTTGTGGATACGTATGTCGAACTGCCGTTTTGGACGAAGAAGAAAATGTGAAAGTAACGGAAGAATATTTAATCTTTTTTTTTCTTCAATATTGGAGAAACGAAATCTTAAATCGGCAATGACATGGGATGGTAATTCAATATTTTTGGAGAGAGAGATAAGCATCTCAAGTTCTTAATTTTTAATATAAAAGTGGTAAAATTTATTAATTCGTTACTTATTAAATTTATTAATCTTTAACGTGAAAAAAGAATTTAAAAAGTAACAAGATTTTATTTTTATTTACATGTTTCCAGTAAATTTTAATAATCTTTTTTTTTTACTCTTGCGCGGTTATTTCCGAGATGTTGCAATTATGTGAAATGGAGAATGACACAGGCACCGCAAATCCGTTTACAGAGAATGTTACGTCCTTAAATTTGAAAAACATCGCGCCGCCGCCGCCGTCATCCGTGTAGCGCGCGTAAAAACGGCGTGTAAAAGATGGGGAAAATGTTGTGGACGTTATAACGACTTATTGCGCGTTTGTAGTCGCGCGGTTGCACCTGAGCCAATTTGAGCATGCATTAAGAATTTACAGTCTTTTTAGTCGAGTCCCGACGCGGAATATCACCTTAACCGGACGAGCGAGAAAATAAAATGGGAAACGCGTATCGTCGTCGTAAAAGGGAGAGACCTCGCGTGCACGTTTTATTTTACGGGCGCAAAATGTAAGCGTCGCTCGCTTTCTCTCTCTCTCTCTTTTTCTCTCCGCAGACATGCCGCTAACGCGATTCGCGCAATTGCGCTATTTATCGCGAAACGTCATTGTTTCGCGAAGGAGTGCGCCGCGTAGTCGGCGGAATTCCGCAGCCGGTTCATTGCTTTTGACAGGATAACACATAGCTGTTCAAAACCGGAGCGCCGTAAGTCATTCGGACAGCCGCACAATAGCGGCGAGAGTATGCACGCAAAAATGTACTGTACAAGATGTGTTTTGCAATTGAGATCGCGCAAGGAGGTTCGATGTCGTAAAAGAAAAAAAAACTTCCAGATCTCATCCGTCTCGCTTTTGTGCACGCGAGCTTTAAATGCAGTCAGCATTGTTTTCTTATACAATATGCAAGCAATTATAATATTATCATATTGTTATATTGAATATTATATTACATTATCGTTACGTAACAAAATAATAATGAAAGAAGCAAAATTTACCCTAGAATTAGAATTTTTATCTACCGCTTTCGAAGTGCATTCTAATTTCCTGTTTGATTTCTTTTTCTGTTGCAGGTATGGGACTCGGTGGAGTAAATTTCGCGCGATATAGCGAACCCTGCGGTTTACATCTGCGCGCGGTCCAACGGGGGACGTTATTCCGGGCATTTCTCTCTCGCGCGACCATTTATCAAGTTCTAACTCTTGAATATATCTGAATAGTTGCTTTGGGTCTTAATTCTCGAAAAACATTTTACCGGGTTGACGCCCGGATCAAGACCGGACTTCTTTTTTTCTCTTTTTTTTTTTCGAAAATCAGGTGAATTAAAACCGTAAAATCCGCGAGTAGTTGCTCTGCACCGGACTAATCAACGGCCAGTGTAACTCTCTCTCGCAGTGTGCACTCATATGCGCATATTCGCACCTCTGCGCTTTAATGAAATCCGGGGGACGCGGCGAGAGAGAGAGAAAGAGAGAGAAATGAAATTTTGCCTTCGTCGAGCGCGCGCAGTGCACGTAACTTGAACGAGAATGTTCGGCGCGGAAAACGTAGACGCGGATACACTCCCGCTGGTTGGAAACGTCGTTAAAACGCGCCGGTAACTACCATTGTATCGTCTCTGCGATCCAGCGAGCGACACCGGCGCGCACGTGATCGAGAGAGAAATCGAAGTGGACGACGAGGAGACTCGGGGATTCACAATGCCGCGGTTATTTCAGCTTTTCCCCGCGACCGAATCAGACTCGGCACTTAAACCCCTTCTTCGGCTTATACCCGCGAAGCCGCTATTATTTGCGCTAATAGAGAAACACAAGAGCCGAGACAGCGGGATTACGGTGGGTAACAATGGTTTTATCCACTTTATCAAAAAACGTTATATCCGTCCGTGGTTTACAAAACGTCTCGAGGAAAGTTCGTTGAACGTTTCACGTAATACGGTAGGGCGAAATGTGTTTCTGGTGTGACCGGACGCATGATGCCAATGGCCGTGTCACAGAATTTAATGTAAAAATTACTCTCAACAATTTAAGTGTTTTTTAAGATGTAGTTTTAAAATTGTTTAATTTCTAACTTTACTTATTCAAATATTTTATTTTATCGAGTTGTACGGAAGTTGAGGAAAGTTCCTTTGATAAATGTCTGATCACACGTTCAGGGGCGATCAGTCTCTTTTTTTTCGCACAACGATATAAATATCGGGACGGCGTTAGTTTGATTTAACAAAAACAAAAAAAAAAAAAAAACGCCTTCTCGGCGGATTTAAATCTCGCTTTACAAGGTTACGAGTTTGACCACGATCTACCCGGGAGAACTGGTTAAACTTTCGAACAACCTCGAGGAGTAGCCTCGAGGGATCGCCATTACCGAGTCGCGGTGGAAGGACCAACTTCGACACTTTCGAATTTCTGAAACCCTTAGAACACCCTCGACATTCTGAACGCTCTTACTCTTCCTCTTCCTCCTCTTCGAATGGCCCACAACCGCGCGGTGTTTAATACCATCCTCTCGCTCTCCTTCCATCTATTTTTTTTTTTTCGCCAAGTTTCTCGGTCAATTGTGGCTCTTTTATGGCGCTCTTTAGACAATCGCACTTTTGAGGAGTGTGTTCGAGAATATTTTATTCCTCTCTACGAGTATATTCTTTTTTTTTCTTTGAATTTATTACACGGCAAAATATATAGTATAGTATAGACGATAGTCGGAATTTCATTTCTGTTATCGATTTGCAAAGAAGATATAACTGACAGAACGTTCCTCGCGGTTAAATCGCTGAGGATCGATCGATCGGACGTCGCGGAAAAACGCCACGAGTCCCGGAAAAATGAAAGCTGCGGTGGACAGAGCCGCTTGTACAAAAAAATGATGGCCGCTCTTTTTTATCGCGTTTCACCGCGCAATCACACGCAGACGCATCGACGCGCGCGTCGAGTTCTCTCGCGATCTCTCGCGATATGTATCCGTATATCTATAGCTTTGGTTTTCTCGTCCCTCTCGACGCGAGAAATTTTCCCCTCGAGCGAACTCAACTCGGCGAACTCGGAGGAAAATAACAACGCGAATCCGAACGAACGCCGGACTAATAATCGCAACGGGAAAACGACACGCAAAATAGAATCGCGCGGACACACCAGATACACACACACGCACACTCCCACGGCGATTCCGAGATGCCATTTGTTTGTCGTAAATTACAGAGAGAGCCCGGGACACGGCGTCTCTCGTCTGTTCGTCGGGCGCGCTCTAACGACGAACGCATAAGAGAAAAAAAAAGGAATCTCGTGTATTTGCTTTTTTCGCCACACTACGTGCTTTTTCTCGACTGCATTCAATGCTGAATGAGTACACGTGTGTAGACAGAGTTTGGTTTGTTTGGCATGCCAGACTGTTTTATAGCGCTACTACTTTAAACCGGCGGGGGAAAAGGAAAGAATGCGGGAGCCAACAAGTTCACGCGGGCAGCGATTTGTTCCGATCGCGTAATAAATCTTGCGATAATCACTCTAGTTCTAGTTTTTTTTTTTTTTTTTTTTAATCCGTAAATTCAACTTTGAATAGACATCTCCTGCTTTTGCGCGCGCGCGAGTTTTGTCTAGTCGCGTGGCAATTAATAAATGAGTGTAAAAAAAATCACTCTTTGCTCTCAGACATCCAGTCTTCTGCGTTTCGATCAATGTCACCGCGATCGATCTCCGCAAGCGAACTCCGTTCTCTCTCTCTCTTGACTTCTCGTCGAAATGGGCGAGTCGGTCGACGGAGCTTGCGCGCGCGCGCGTGTGTGTGTGTGTGCGTGTTTCACCGGCTGCGACGAAATATCGCGGACGCGCTCACTCGCGCGTAAATCTGTCAAGGAGACCCCGCCGCCCGTTACATGCGTGCACACACGTCGTAGCCTTAAACTTGCTTCCTATTCATAGTCACGCCGCCGTTTGCCCCACCCATCCACCCGGCTTTACGTAGGCAGTAATGCACGCGATGAATGCACATCCGCAAGCCGGTGCGCGCCGCCGTGGAACGTTCACGACGAGGACGACGACGACGACGACGGTGCGGGCGGCGCGCATCACACGCGCGCGCCCTTCTCGCCCGGGCCACCACAATGCACCCGATGCGCTTGATGCTCCTGTGCAGACACGACGCGTCATTGATGCGATTAAACCCGTTCCTTCGCGTCATCTGGCGCGATCGATATATACGTCCCTCCCTCTCTTCCCTCCTTTCCCCTCGCGAGGAAACTCCTCGTCGGACACCGGGGATTTATGTGTGCCGGCAGCCCGACATGGGGAAAACGATCAATGCACCGTCTCTCTCTCTCTCTCGCGCTCACGCAAGCGTGCGCGCGCGCACGGACAAAAGCGCAATTAAATAATAATATTGTTCGCAAATTGAAAGTATGGGCCGCTACATATCGATTGAAATTAGCGTATTTATTTATTCAACGTATTAATTATCGCTCGCGAGGTGCGTGCAAGTGTAGAAAATGGAAGGGAAGGGGGAGGGAAATGCCGCGAATATGTGCCGCATTTATGTTTCAAGTTCGATGAAGAATTCTATGAAATTTATGGTAAGCCACTTGCGCGCAATGATACTATACACGGATAATGCAAATGGCGCTTTCATTTGCATATATTAATACCGGACAAAGATGGACAGTAATTGAAGCGCGCGAAGGATCCTGAAAATTGCGGCCGTTGAATTTTTCATTCGGCGCTCGAATTGCGTCGCCGTGTGTAAAATGGAAAACTTAATCGTATGCATTGTTTATCGCGCTGCGCGGCCGCACGCGTGT
>QVOB01023997.1:0-21472 GCA_014839585.1 Pseudomyrmex concolor
GTGCAGATTGCGCGTGTTCTCTCATAAGGAGTGTTAATATTGCTTGCTCGCATCTCACTAAACTTGTAATACAAACATTTATGCGAAACTAAGAAAATCGGCATAAAAATGTAATACTCACGTAACAACATTACCACGCCGACGAACGAGACGCAGGAATATAGAAAAGGCAAGTAATAACTCCATACATCTGCGCAATAATAAATAATTCTTGGGTTACCATCTTCGATAAACGTGACTTTTAAGTCATAGGATTTTAAATGTTCAGATTGCAAACTATTTAAAAAGTCTTGTAGTAATTTAAAAATTTATTACATTTTGTTTCTTAATTGTAATTAGTGTGATAAATTAAATTATATTACAACTCACTGAGCAATGTGTGAACACTCGTGTTCTGATAATCTAAGACGGTGGACAGGACGTAGGTCATGCCCAGGATAAGAGTACCCAAGAGACAAAGAATCGTCACCGTCTCGTATACTCTAGCCATCACGCCCTACGGACAATTAAACAATTAAAAACTATAGTAGACTATTTTATTTAGAAACTATAGCAGTAGGAAATCAGTTAAAGAATTCTTACCTTCCTATGTCCTTCAAAACCCTCCGACTCCGTAAAGAGATAGGCGAAGGGCAGAAACACGAAGAGCGACAGATTCGAGAATAGGAATACATGGTTCCACAAACCTGCCAACATCGAACACTGATTATAAATTCTCGATATCGTTTATCTTTGCGATAGTTTGATACTAGAATGTGTAACACACACGGAAACTAGGTTCGCGAAAGATAAAAAGTTACAAAACATTATTTGTTACGCTATCTAATCAACATCCGTGTTCCTTCGATTCGCTTTTTTTTTTTTAGAGAGGAGAAGGACAAAAATTAACGCGTGTCTCCTTGCCTTGAATGAGAGAGCTGTTGAGCCACTTGACGTAGTAGCTGTTCGGATAAAGGATGAGAACTTCGTTGCTGGCAATCGACACCGGAAGTAGGAGTGTCGCGCCGACGGAAACGGCCAAGGCGACGGTGCATAGCCACAAGCTGATCCTGTAAACGGTCGCCTCATCTTCGTCCACCGACAGATAATCTTCGCGATCCCGTCGTCGAAACCGCGCGATCAGCGCATAGCTCGTGATGTAAAGTAGCAAGAAGAGTAGCAGAAATATCTGCGAAGACAAATATGTTAATGTTACATTTGGGTATTTATTTCACGCACGCGCATGTGTG
Source organism: Pseudomyrmex concolor (assembly GCA_014839585.1). Taxonomy (NCBI): domain Eukaryota; kingdom Metazoa; phylum Arthropoda; class Insecta; order Hymenoptera; family Formicidae; genus Pseudomyrmex; species Pseudomyrmex concolor. Next base: position 1,230 of record QVOB01023997.1, read on the forward strand.
TGTGTGTGGCAAAAAGATTGATGTTTCGTTTACCGTTATCACTCGCGGTTTTGATCATTGACCCGGCTAAAGAGCGCGTTATATTTTACCATCGCTCATATTTTTCGAGTAACGTCGCTAGATGATACAAACATAAAACTACGAATACAAAAATTAATAAATTTTTATTTAATATAACAGCAATAATAAAATCCAATCCTCCTTTGTATATATTTTTTCCTTCCTTGACGCGATAATTTGTCGGAATTCTTTAACCACAGAAGTAGATAAGTCGTATAATGGCAATATAATAAGTGGTTGTAACTGAGAGATAAGAAATGGAACGAATTTTTATACTAATACTTTCGAGAGAAAGAAAAAGAGAGAGAGAGAGCTAACAATCGAAGAGAATGTGCAAAAAATGCCTGGTCGGCATGTGGAACATCCGGTGAAAGAGAGAAACGGTTTTTTTTTTTTATGATTGTCTAGAAATTATAAGGAAAAGTATATAATTACATTTATAATATATATATATATATATAATATAAATATTAAATGTATATATTATGTATATAAATGAAAATATATATGAAAATATTATGTAAGTAAATGTATATAAATATATATATATATATTAAATGTATAATTAAGTACAATATATAATGAAAAAATATATATATAACATATAAATATACGATTAAAAATATATAGTATATAAATATATAATTAAAAGTATATAATATATACAATTAAAAATATATAATTAAATACAAAAGAATCTAATACAATATAATCCCAATATCTAATACAGTCACAACAACAATTAAATGTTTTTTTTTCTCTAGTATCGCGTTCCAGTTACTAGAGAAGGAAAAAAGAATGCCAGACAACTTTTCCGATCTTATACAAACAAGATTTTAACAGCATTCTAATATTTATATTTCTTTTACTTCGTTTGTGTTATTTCGTAATAACACTTCTCAAGTTTCTAGACACTCTAAACGGCTTGTCTACTCGAAACGATCGATTTCTAACAATGTCGTTGTGCGAAATCTATAAAATAAAGATGTTCGTTGCTGAAGAATTCGCGTCCTACATAATACGTCGCGCGCGCCTGCATGTTGCATTTGCGAAATGCCTCACAACTGAATTGACACACTTGCGCGTTGTTTTGAGATTTCTCTCGGTAACGTTTTTTCAAGTTCAACAATAACAAGAAGAGAGGAGTGGAGAACGAAAATCTTTTAACCGCGAAGAACTTTCAGGAAATGTTTGAATCTAAACAAACCTCTTTGTGACTCAATAATTTACAAACTACAAATTTTCGCTGTGTGTTAAAGTTCACTTTGACATTGAAGTAAATAAAAAAAAAAATAAGATTTTTATTCTTCTTCTTCATTACTAATTGTTAAAAAAAAAAAGACTTCAATAAAAAAAAAAAAATAAATAAAGATGGACAATGTACTTCTCGTTAGTGCCGCGTTAAAAAAACTCGCGATAACGCGAAGAAATCGCGTTGATTCACCGAGGATCAGAGAAGCCAACTTTTCCGTTTTTCTTTTTTTTTTTTTTTTATTATCTCTCATCTCGCGCTGATATTGCACATTAATTTCTAAAATTAAATTTGTTTTCTCGAGACGAATCACGTAAATACAAAATACACACATATCGCAATTGCTCGTCTCGAATATAGGGGGTTTATGTATATTTTTAACATTACGCCTTCTACTGTTCTCTTTAGCGGACTTTTTGGCACGCCACAAATTAAGGAGCTTATTTAAAATACTGGCATTTAAGAGGTTTAGAGAGAAGGGCGAGAGAAGGAGAGAAAGAGAAGAAGTGCGGTTGGTGTTTCTGTCCCAGTCCGCGTCAAAAATTCAATCAGATCTTAGGCGTGATGACAACACAACAGGTCTACCTATCTCGCGAGACGTCGCCGATATATAATACGGATCTTAGCGTTCTTGAGAACTTTCTTATTTTTTTTTTTTTTGCAGAGAGAACAGATTCGGCGACTAAATGGTCCCGTGAACAGCGTGTTCTCCTTGGTTGATATTGTATTAATTGCGCGCCGTAACGAGAGAGCTATGTGCACACAATTCTCGCGAAATGTGCTATTTTTCTCGAGAGTAGACAGACAGACAGTGAAGCGATTTCACGTGCCATCATCTCGCGCACATGAAAAAAAAAAAAAAAAAAAACCGTTACGACCATGTTCCTGTTTCTTATCTTTCTTTCCTGTGTGTGTGTGAGAGAGAGAATTAACACATACGCGCGCATTCAACATGTTATACATATGTGCGTGTTAATGCAATTGTGGCACATATATATACTCACTATGTTCTCACGCACGGTATTGTGAAACAACTGTTCCCTTAGGTCAGCGTTATCTTCCATCTTCACCTGTTTGCCAGCGGATGGACTCGATCAACCAGTAGCAGCGACATTTTACTCTCTCGCGTGATCCCGCAACATCGGCACTCGCATAAAGCCACGTCGTGATCTCCCGCTGTTCCACACAATCGTGTCGTCGCTTCTCACGTTTTTTTTGACGTACACAATACCACAGCACGGGGACGAACGAATGTCGTCAACTTGCGATCGAGTGTTCACGTGTGACAAGTGCTGCTGGTCAGTCTGTCTGGTCAATGAGCGTTGCCCGACCGTAAACTCAAACGTATTTTCCGTTATGCCGTATGCGGTCAGAACGCGTCAACGCGTTTACAAAATCAATGAGTAGCCAATCAGCAGTTTGCTCTTGTGAAAAAGCAGTAAATTGATTGGATACCGACTAGCCATGCGTCGTTCTGCTTACCGGATAGAAGACTTGACAGCTGCTGCAGCTCCCAGTTTTAACTGTTGTATCAGAGAGAAGCAGAAGTCTGAGCTGTCTGAGAGCTGTCAAACCCATAAGAGAACGTGTATTGTATAATCGTTTCGCCGCCCCGTAAGTCAGCGCAATGTTCACGAGTGGTGGTGCACATCGGCAACTACGTAATACACGAGCGACTTGTCGGTGCGTAAGCTATATCAAACGTGAACATGGTTCTATTCCATACTATGTCCACAAATTGCCAATTTATTCTGAACACAAACTTAAAAAAAAATAAAAAAATAATTTCTTTTTGGAAACATGATACTTTACATTTACTTGTACAAAGTTATACATATACATGTGTGTGTTATATTTTTTAACCACACCAGAAGCAGGCCTATCTATCGGGTTGCAGGTCGCAAGTCTCGCAAAACTGATGATCACTTATGTTGGCCGATTTGACCAATGTGTTTTGGTCAATTCTGCGAGATCAGCGACCTGCGACTTGCATCTGCGTCTTATGTAGATAGATCTTTACTGCATCTGACAGTCCGCAGTGTCTGCACAAAGTGGGACGGAAAAATATACACACAATTCTACATCTTTTTTAAAAATAAATATCCACTTGTGTAGACCATGGTCGTAGTTGTTCTAACTACCATGTTGTATATATTTCCAGTCTTTACACCAATGTCTGCTACTTTTCATCACAATATTCGACAGAACAGTCATCGCTTTTCACGTTTACAAAGTGTTCCGATGCCAGCCAATTTGAAAAAAATGTCATAATCAAAAAAAAAAAAAAAAAATGACCACGTGAATGGACGCGTCTCGGTGACCTCTATCAAAATCGCTAAACAGTAACAGTGAACACGATTAGCGATAACAAGAGTTTTCACTAAATAACGATTATTCGTCACGTTGCATTTTTGTTGAGCACATTTGTGTTTCACATTTTTGTATCTAAGAATTACTTTTTATTATCTGAGTCTTAACTAAATGTATACGTATATGTGTATATATATATATATATGTATATATATATATATATAAAAACAATAAAACAAACAACGAAAACTATATACTAAAGCGCATATTAATAAATAATTTGGAACAATCCTGAATAATCTTCTCCGTTTTTAAGGAAGATATATAAAAAAATATTGCGTATAACAATTCTGAGCAGCCATCGATTAGGGAAACGATTATCTTGATTGATATCAAATTAATTTTGTATTTATATATTTTGCCTGTTAGCGACTTGCACGACAGCGCAAGAACATCAAATACAAGTTTGCACTTGATCAGGGAACAAATTTTTGTTAAGTTGCAAGCGCCTCGCTCGAGTAGAAAACGCGTCACTTCATCACATCGTTCAGTCCACCAAACGCAGCGGATTCCTTCGATTTTAAAGATGATTAAAAAAAACTATCTAAAGTACGACCTGAGGTTCGTCGAACGAAATTTTCGCACCTCTCCACTTCTCCGCAAATTCAATATATTGCACAAATATCCAACACGGTTTAGAACAGTCCTGTCCAAGTTTATAAACTTATAAAGGCCTTTTCTTTCTTTATTGTTTTCGCTTGGCAAAATCAAAACGAATAAAAAAATAAACAAATAAAAAAAAAAAAAAAAGACGACGAAGCGCGAGTGGGTATATTTATGTGTGTCTGTACGCACGCGTGTGGGTGGCGAAGAAAAATAATACGTCGCGAGTGGTGACACAAAAATAACGGCGAAATCTCTTCGTCGAACAAACTTGAACAGGCACTGCACTCTCTGTTCTGCAACTTCCGTCGATGACGATCTCGTTGTCGTTCGCGCAGCGCTGTGTACAAGTCACAGAACAAGCCCGCCAATAGAATTCAATCAGTCGAAAATGATTTATTATTTTCACAGAGCATATTATTACAATTTTATAATTTAAATAGATTTTATAAAAATATCACATACACACACACGCGCGCACGCGCACACGCACACACAAATGTTTTCTAGTCCTCGTATTCTCGAGCACTAAACTTTCGATCGCTCGGATCATGTATTATGTAATAGCACAATAACGGAAATGAAGGAATTTAAACTGGAAAATTGTTTTCTTTAAAACTCTCTTGGCTGTGAGCGAAGAAGCGGTTTGCTGAAGGCAGTACTATTTAGGATTAAAGATTTTTAGTCATTGAAGATTCTGATTACATACGCAGGCTAGTTACGCTACTTCACCGAAGTTCTTGTGACCGGTGTCCTTGGCGTGCTGCTGCGCTTCTCTCTGTCCGATCAGTTTGATCTTACAGTCGATGCACATAAGCGTTAACTTCTGCACGTCCGTGAACTGACGACTCAGTTTTGCCTCTCTGGCGAGTTGAGCAGCTTCCGACAGCATTCTCTTGTCCTCGGCTGGAAATATCGTCTGAATGCTGCCGCACTACAAAAATTCGATTACGTATAGAAAAAGAAAGGAATCTTGCGTTTCTAAAAAAAAAAAAAAAAAAAAAAAAAAAAGATCGTAGTGAATTCCGTCGAATATAAGAAACACTCGCTGAGCGTAATGTTGATCTTCGCCAAACCTATTGACGATCGCATTGATGCTGTCGACCACGGCGATTTCCAGACCGTAGAACTTGGACAGAATCGACAGCTCGATAGCGCCGCCCCAGGAGTCGGGTTTGAGAATCCATTTGCAATATTCGGCATTGGGTCTACCTAAGATCGCTTCCGAGTATTCTTCCGGATCAGCTGCCACCGCATTCGCTATGATCTCCCTCATAAAAGTAGCGCAACTGGTGTCAACCTTTCCTAAAGTAACATTCAATAACGTTCGTCAATTACGACTACAATTTTTAATATAAACAATTTTGCGATGATTGAGCAGATGATAAAAATACGATATCGTTTCGATATCGTATAAAAAATATAAAACGATATCGTATACGATATCGAAACGAAAAATATAAAACGATATCGTATACGATATCGAAACGAAAAATATAAAACGATATCGTTTCGATATCGTATACGATATCGTTTCGATATCGTATTTTTATCATCTCTCTTGTTCAGTTTTTTTTTTTTTACCGTTCAGAACATAACCAACACTAGTGAAGAGGCAGGAATTGTCTGCTGGCACAACCTTTCTCATCAAAACACCAGGAACATCAACAAGAGTCTCTTGGTCAACAATGTGAGATCGGCCGAAATCCTTGCATTTCTGCTGAACTCCACTTGTGATCTGCAACAATTAAACAAACAAGTGTGATTACAGAAGAAATTGAATTACATTTATTGTCTTAATGTAAAACATTGAATAAAAACATAAATAAATCAAGCAAATAAATCTCTCTTTTCTCAAGCACTAAAAAGCAATAAAAAGATCATTAAACAGCAAGTATATATTTTCTCAGAGATGATTCAAGCTTCATGACACTGGGCAAAATAAGGAGCATCATAAGTACTCGTACATCTTAATCAAACAGTAAGAAATTGAGTCAAGGAATTAATTTTTAAATAAGATATCTACATGTGCTATCTTGCAATGACGTTCCTCTTATCAATACTGTATTTTTAAGTAACTATATTTTCTCTGATGTAATTCTTGCAGTTTTCAATTTTTCACATACAGTTCCAACAACACTCATAATTCATTACAACACTCAATAATTCGGCTTAAAATCTTGCAAACAGCTGAGAAAATATGCTGTTCAAAAAAGAATGCATGTATGTGTTTTTTTTCAGTAATATCAAACTTATATAATCTTTGCTTTGAAGTTTGTTGTACAATGATGCTTAAATGACTGCAGTGCTGAAGTATTGATTTTCTGCAAATATTAAATTTACCTTCACAATACGAATTGCTCTTATATTTCTTTTTTATTACAAGCTGTTTAAAGAATATCCACATTGATAAAAAAAAAAAAAAGAAAAAAAAAAACAGTTGGTATTTCGCGTTTGTACCTGCTTCTCCTCGACAATGAGCGTGTCGCCGGAAACGATACCAGTGTGTTCGATCGTGGCCTCGGCAGCATCCAAGTCGACAGGCTTCGGCGGAAAGCCAGAGAGAACGTGGAGAGCGCCGACGGGCACTCCAGTGAGCTCGGCGAGCTTCGTCTTCAGCTGCGATACCTTGTCTTGGGCCGCGAGGCCGTTCACGATCTTCTGGCCCGACTTGGTCTTCACCCGTAGAACAAAACCCGTCATGACAGCCCGTTTTTTTTTTCTTGACTAGAGACGGCAAATGATCCGATTTGGACTTGGTGCGGCTAACTCTCCGAGCTTTCGCCAATCAGCTGTTCCCTCCTACCTTCACGCTTCTAACTTCGCGTCTTGTCGCCGTCGCTGCCGAGACTCTCGCTACGGTTGAATAATAATCAGTCATGTACGCACGCCGTGCATCGTTAATTCGTTCGTCGTAAACTGATAATGATTGACGATCAAAACTTATCAAGTCATAGCGCGAGTTCAACGCAAATCCATCACGTTTTTTCTCCCAAACGACCCGAACCATACAAACTTCTCTCCTCCTCTGAGAGAAATGTAGGACATTCAGCACCACCGCGTTGCGTAGCTGCGTACTAGCTAGCTGATAATCCGCGAGAAACTCACGCTAGATGACGTTAATCTCGCGAAAACAACAAGCAACAATGTGCGAATTGCAGCGAATTGACGGTTGCTGCAGGCGGGAGTTTGTTGATGCGGAACATCTTGCGGAATGTCAGCGATGAATGGATTTTTGTTCTACGTGTTGTTAGTCGCACCGGTTTCCATCGCTTTTTTCTTGTACGGTTTCTTCCCGGTTGTCCATAATGACAACACCATCGCCTCGCAAGTGGATGTTCCAAGGTGAGATAAAACAACGCGTACACAAGGGTGGCTGGCCTATATATGAGTTTATATTTTTTATTTTCTGACAGAATCTTCCGACACTGTCAGTCACTTCATAAATGTTTGACAATATTGTATGTATATAACTGATAGTTTTTATTTTACAGCCATCAAGTGGCTTAGCCACGTGTTGTTTGAGTAATTCTCGTGTTCATGTTTTCAGTACAAAAACAAATCTCGACATATATTCACCTATAGTAACAAGACTGATAATCATGGTGATCGACGCTTTAAGATGGGACTTTGTCACGGGTCCGATTGGCAAAGCTGCCATGCCAGTGACAAACAGATTACTGTCCAATTTCTCAGCATGTTTACTGAAAACCAAGTTGCAGTCACCGACAGTAACAATGCCTAGAATAAAGGTAACATCATGGTGAAAAATGTTCAGTTAACATAAATCTCTTTTTTTTTTTAAATTATTCTGTAAACCTAATATTAGCAGTTTTCTGAGTAAAATCATTTATTTCTTGATGCAGGCAATGATGACTGGTACAGTGCCAAGTTTTGTAGACATAGTGCTGAACTTTGGAAGCAAACCTCTGAACAGTGACAGTTTACTGCTCCAAGCGAAGAAGACTGAACACACACTGGTGTTTTACGGAGATGACACCTGGCTGTCTTTGTTCCCATATACGTTTGAGCGATACGATGGTACCACTTCATTTTTTGTTACTGATTTTACCGAGGTAATCAGCACGCCAGCAATACCTTTAATAAAGGAAAAAAAAAAACATTGGTTTTTTGTTATGATAGTGAAAAACTGATTTTGAAGTACTGTGCATACTGAGTTACTAACTTCACAAACAGGTGGATAACAATGTAACTCGACATATATCAGAAGAGCTGGATTACGACGACTGGACTGTAATGATACTTCATTATCTCGGGCTTGATCACATCGGTCACGTTGAGGGCCCGTTTAGTGCCTTGATTAAACCTAAACTACAAGAAATGGATGAAATTATCGCGCAGATAAGTCGAAGAGTGCACCAATGGGTAAATATGTGAACAATTATACTATGTGGAATATGATAAATATACAATATATCGTTTGTTACTGTTGCTCATTTGTGTGTTTAGAATAACGAAGGAACACCTGTGCTGTTCGTTGTCTGCGGCGATCACGGGATGAAAGATTCGGGTGGGCACGGAGGATCGACGCCGCAAGAGACGACGGTACCGTTCATCGCGATAGGAGACACTCACTGCGCTCGTCAGGAAAGTGACAATCCGATAGAAATCGAGCAGATCGATATAGCGTCAACGCTATCAGCCGCTCTCGGTTTACCCATTCCCGCCACGAACATCGGCTCTATGTTTCTGGACAGTATCTATCGTCTGGACGACGAAAAAAGACTTTTTCTACTTTATTACAACACGAGACAAGTGCTTGAACGTTATCAGAAGCTCGTGCACTGCGAATCACAGATTGAGAGTGAGTGCATTAATGGAGTCTTGAAGTGTATCAAGAAATATATATATTATGTTAATTATTGTAAATCAAGCAAATTGTTCGCGTCTCAAGAGTGAGAGAAGTTTCTTGCGTTTTTTTTTTTTTTTTTTTTTTTTAGTACACGGACACCGTTTACCATCACGTTACTTGGTTGAACGCGACCGAAAAATCGAGCGAAGCGGTTGGGAAGATCGTTTCATCCTACAATGCAATTCTTAAGGAGATGAAGCAAGCTCTGATTACCAGCGCGGTCGAGTACAATTTTCGACCGATGATAGTCGCCGTAATCTTCCTGTGCCAAGTCAGTAAAAACAGATCTATTGTTATAAAAAAAAAAAAAAGAAAAATTCGAAGATAAAGAAAAAGCAAACCTTTTAAGTAAACAATCCACGAAATCAAAAAATAATGTTGTGATTTTAAATTTCTTTTTAGTTAATCGTCTACTTGTTCTTCGTGAAAAATTTTGCTTGGAGTACATGCAGGAAAACCGCGTCGCATTTCTTAACGCGTTTTTTCTTACTGGGAACTGTATTATCCGTAGGAATATGTTACGGTTCCTCGAGCGCGTCCTCGTTCCATTCCATGAGTACGTTCGAGATGGTGTTGGCACTCTTTCTCGTTGTCGGCGTTTTTTACACAAACTGCAACCTGTGCGCAAGTAGCGACTTGTCTTTAACAGAGGTAAGAAGAACGACTAGCTATTAATTTTTAATGTAAAAAAGAAACGATTTACACTTTGTCAAGCCTGACACCTCTCTTCCTCGAGATGTTCTCATTATAACTTCTCATTTCCACACGCAGTTTGCGAAAGGATCCAAGATACGTGGAACGTTTCAAATCGGTGCCTTATTGCACACAGCAAGCCTTGCCAGCAGCAGCTTCATCGAGGAGGAACATCAGACTTGGTACTTTTTATACGCCAGTACCGTCGCGTTCTTGCTTTATCATTGTTTCAAAAAGCAGTTCGCGTTCAGCAGATAGTGAGTCTAAATCTTTTCTCTCACGCACAGATCATTTTTAAATTAGATCGCTTACTCTCTATGACAAGTTGTTTTATTTGCATTGGATTTGTAATTTTTGTTATTATTTAGTTTGTAGTCTTTTTTTTTTTATTACACTTTCACAGAAAACTTGCACACACGTGAAAATTTCGAAAGTAATCGATTAGTCGTCGTCGCATCAATTTCTATTAAACAAAATGACAATTTGAATCAAATTTGAGTATCCGTTACTTCACAGCTCTCGTCAATTAATAGTGTGGTATATAACAGTGATCTCACGTGCGTAAAGAGAACCGGATCAAAGGTGAATCTGAGTTGCGGCAATTCTGGTCACGTAAAACTTAGCCTTAAACTCGTGTTGCTACTGATGGGACACCGAGTTCTTCGGGGACTCAACAGCACCGGTGACAAATGGGCCCATCTGCCTGACACCGCTGACTGGTTGAAGGAAGACAGTAGCAAAATCGGAATGACAACGTTGCTCTTAGTCGGTAAATCTGATATATTGACGTGTAGACATATCGAAATTATCGAAGAGTTTTGATGCGATTAGAAATCTGACTGAAAAACGTTCGTTCTTGCAGCGCTAGGCTTTCTCGTAAGGATCGCGTACGAGCGCGAAACGAGACACAAACAAATGTCGTTGATGCTTTATGTGGCTGGCGCGACATGTGTGTATCTTCGCCACATGGCAAACGGTACTGTCGTAAAGATACCGTTTTATTTCTTATCAAGGTAGACGACGTGCGAATAACGTGATTATTGATCTTCGTGGCATCGATCATGTAAGATTTCGTTTTATTGCAGTGGAATACACGAAGTACAAACGTTTTGGAGTATTACGGTGTTGATTCTTCTGAGCTACGGTTGCCGAATGGCGTCGATAATTCGACACGACAGGCGACAATTCGCGAGCGCGACGCTGTATTTTGTCGTCGGTATTTGGGTGATGATGTCGGCGATGTTGCACCAACCGCACAATGTGATATTACTGCCGACGCAAATCATGGCACATTCGACGATCGATGTTGTATTGAGAGAAATCAATCTCTTCGATCTCGATGTTTTTGTGCACTGCTGGCTAGGCAACGTGTTTTACTTCTATCAGGTAGGGAGTTTCGAAGTCTGATAAAACATTTACTTGGCTACATTGTTACATGCTGTAATCTACAATTGACGGTTTTCAGGGAAACTCCAATAGTCTCGCGAGTGTGGACGTCGCGGCGGGATATGTTGGTTTGCGTTCGTACATTCCACTCGTGACCGGCGCATATTTGATTATCAATACTTACTCCGCGCCCGTTCTGTCTTACCTTTTGCTTATTTATTATCGACAGTTGAATCAAATTTATTGGTAAGTTTATAAATTTTGCATTTTTGCCTCGCAAACAATCTCGGGATACACGGTAAGATCCTTTGACTATGTAACTGTTACACTTTCCGGAATAAGAAAGAAATGATAATCTCCATTGCAGCATAAAAATATCGATCAACAGGTCATGGTTACGTAGTCAAAGATAAAAAATCATTAAAAACAAATCTACTCTCTATCTGTATCTGTAGCACGGACACCGTCGTACGCACGAGCAGGACTTACATCGCGTGGAGGCTGCTGACGATCACCTTTTACATGATCGTCGTTATCAGCCAACGTCATCATCTGTTTGTATGGTCGGTGTTCTCACCGAAATTGCTGTACGAGGCGATGTACTCCGTGGTAATGTGTCTCAGCACGTTGTTAGTGTTGATCGTATTTACACTCCAAGCCTCGATTAATTCCTAATTGCGGTACGAAAGACAAAATTTATATACCAAATACATAATTTAATATATGATTAAAATACAGTGGTTTTATTTATACTGTCCTAGACTAAACGAGCATCTTTTGCAAAGTGCAATAACACATTATGAGGTCAATTTTATAAATGTTGGAATAAAAATGGGTTTTTTGGCGTATCTTATTCTGTACTGTATGTTCAAGGGAAAATTTAAACCTTCGCTTTAGAAAAAGATACATTTTATTACACAAGAAAATTACAAATCTCACGTTAACGTAATATTAATGTGACATGTATGTACATAAAACTAATGTATATACACACGCATATACGAGTGAAGGCTAGAATGTTCCACGTCGATATGGATTTTCCGATATGGATTACACAGAACTCGTTTTCAAGTGACGATATTTAATTTTTAATCATTAATAAAAAAATTTAAAATAAAATAAATGAAAATTATTATTTTATTTTAATTGCCGAGTATTAATGCAAACTAATAAGAATTTAATAAAATACATGTGTTACATTGGCAGAGAAACGTTGTTTAACAAAAGTTATTTATCAAACAACCACACTCTCAAGTTAAAGTTTCGACTAACTGATAGGGAATTCAGAAATTCGTTACATTTAACACGTTTCATGTCGTACGTGAGAAATCGATGGCGCACGAACATATTTTTTTATGTGTAAATTTGTCATTACATGAAAGAGCTGCGGCATAAGACGTGTTATCAAATATGTATAAAAGAAATAAAATATCTAAAAAAAAAAAAAAAAAAACCAAAAAACTCCATACCAGCAAGATTTCTGTCATTACAGTCTACATCTGAATAAGAAAAAAAAAAAAACCTCGATGTAGATATAAATCTTGCAAGGTATAGATTAGTCACTTTAACATTCTTATGCCTGTTTTCATTAGCTCCGATTGACTTTAATCGATTATTCCGTTGGAGCCGATCAATCGTATCGGTTGATTGACCGAGATGACCAATCGCGATTGACTAGCAATCGATTGATTAAATTAATCGGAGATGATTGAAACGGGCATTAATAATCTATATTTGCTATAAATAAATTACTATTTTGTTTTTTATAGGAACAATTTCTGTGGGTGTGTGTGTGTGTGTGCGAGTATTTCACATGTTACAACAATAAAAGACAAATTGACGCGCCCGAAGCAAACGCACTCTATACATGTATATATCGATTTGTATATTGATTTGTCATCTTTCTGAAAAAAATATATACATATATGTATTAGAGTAACATTATTAGAAAACTATGGAAACAGACCGACTTCCAGTTTCTCAAGGTACAATTAAAATGGCGAATTCATTCCTAATTTCGTCCCAAATTCTAGACGGGCTCTTTTCTGATATCTAACATTCACTCTGAAAGAGAGAAAAACGAAATGAAAACATCCTTTGGCAAAACCGAAATCGATTCTGAAAACATTACAAAGTCTACGCTTACTTGATCTCTTGCCACTTGACCAATTCGTTTATCGCAAACGTCAGCGGAATCGAGAGCAAGAAGAACAATGGCACGTGTAATGAAAAGTCTTCGATCTTTTTGCCTTCTTCCTTCCAAAATCTGCCGAACACCACACCGGAGAACGCAGCCTGTATGCACAATCTGTGACGCAACAATGTACGATTTGGATTTTCTTTGATACTTAAAATATTGAAACACGATACGATGCAACTTGATTATTTACTTACACAATAAACACGCTGAGAAACCAGGTGCAGTTGGTTATAGGATTTTTCTTCCATATCGAGTATTCTCTATGCACAAAACTGACAGATATGGTAACTGAAAAGAAAAAGTAGTGCAGCATTAAGTACATTTTACAGATAAAAGGATTAAATATCTTTCATCAATAAGAAACAGGAAAAAATAAATGTGAAGCCACCACACAAATGACCGCGTTTAAAAATTATAAAAAGAAAACTTGGGAATCTGGAATTACATTTTTAACTACTGCGAGATAGAAGTACAAGAATTGTCAAGATTTTTAAGTCTACATACAACACAACTTAAAAAAAAAAAAAAACAGTGATAATTATGTAAAAATGACAATTATTGCGGACAATTACCGAAGTGCAAAACTATAAGAGTGAGGGCGAAATGTTGCACGGTCAGAATGACAAGAGGTTTGCTATCCCAACCGCCCCATATTTGGTCCCGCGGATCTGGATATATGTACAGGCACTTGTTAGAATTCTGCGACGCATATATAGGACAGAGTGTCAGGAACGAGATGCACTGCGACAGAATCACCGTGATCACCGTGGGCAGAAACTTGATGCCGTAGCACCAGAGCACAAACAGCATGACCTGCATTTGTGTAATGTATTACATTAATTCCCGATTTCATTATCCGTTTCCTCGGAATCGAACAACTACCGTTTCTTACCTCCCCGTTGACAATGCACTGGTTCTTGCCGGTCGCGCGTTGCATTATCGTCGAATCAATCGGCGTGGCGATCATGGATATCGACAACATGGGAATTATCAGACAGCACAGCCAGAGCACCTGGTCGATGGAGAGTAACGGTGGCAGAAACAGAAACGCGGACAGCGTGGACGTGAACGCGACTGTGATCGAGCAGCACAGCCAAAATTGCATGCAGTTCCATAAACTCCTCATGTAATGACGAGCCTGTAAGAAGAAAGATTATGTTACATCGTATCTTAACGTGTTTCTGACTTCGTACAACTTTCATATTTTAATTTAGTGACTTGTAAACTTGACTTGAAGCTCAAATTTCAACCCTTGGATAAACACAACCTTGGATAAATTACTTACAATTTAACATTCAATCAACCAGATCGAAAAGTGCTTTCTCGTTTTGTGTCGCACACATTTGAACTGTACCTTAATACTTTCAATATTAAGGTTTTCAACACAAATATAAATTTATACATTGGAATTATTTTTAGAGACTAATAATTATCTGTGAACAACAAATTTAAATATAAGTTTTCGTTTCACACAAAGATAGTTCCAGCATTTCCTTTAATATTTCTTTAAAGTGTGGTAGCGCTGGTAACAGTCACCCTTGTGCAACGGGACAGAACAAAAAACACAGATGAAGCACGTTCTGCTTCTTATCTTTTTCGACGCGCACACTCTACACTGTCTTTGAGGCATTTTGCTTTTGCCATTGCTGACTATTTTGATAAGTTTGTGTTTCTTTAAATTTGTCAGCCTGTCCGGATGATCCATTTTGGGTGTTCTTCTTGTAGGCTCGGGAATGATCGGTACATTGGGCAACTTCGCTATTTCTTTCTCTCCAACCGAGTCGGATTGAACGTTCGACGGATCCATTTGTTCGATATTTGATGAATCGTCCGATTGCTCAGCATTTGCTAGATCCGTTTGTTTGTCACTCTCGCAATCTGTTATCCACGCGACTGCCACATCGCGCAAGAATTTTTTAAACATCTTCTTTCTCCCATTCAGTTCCGTGTACACTTTAAACGAGTTAAAGAGAGCGCAGTTGATGAGGAACATCACAACTCGTATAGTCCACTTCTTCGTCTTTCTCAAAATCGAATAGAATTCGAGATAATGATTTACACGATCCATTCCTTTCATGTATTTGTTATAATCCAGTATCAGCGCGGGTTTTTCGATCGATTTTTGCGACTTCTTGTTCGCGCATTCGACTTTCATCAATTGCGCGTTGTGTATCGTCGATATCATATTCATGTTTCTCGCGCCGTTGTTCCATATTAGCAAGAGAACGTCGTGATTTCTACGAAACGCGCTTTCGCCACTCGACAGCTTCACCGATTGGAGAGCGCGGGGAAAACCTCTGCTCTTCCGAATCGTGCCGCACGTTCGTATCTTGTTGCTCAAGAGAGTTCGAGTTAGATTCACACTGTTGTAATAATTGTCTTGGTAAACATGATGCCACACATTCTTGTAAGGCTCCGTAACCGTCGAAACAGTTTCTTCCAGCTTCTCTTCTCGAGTAGCGTGTACCTCGAAATTGCAGATATATCCGGTAGCAGCCTCGCAGAGTGCTCTCACGAGCAGACCGTCCTTCATGGAGTTTTTAGAATTACACGTTCTGAAAGAAATGGATCTGCTGCTCCACGGGATGACGTACTCGTCCAACGACAATTGTCGATCAGGTTTGTACACTTTGTTGAATCTCAGTTTAAGATAATCGACAACAGGCTGAATCTTGACGAGTCTGTTCGAATTGGAAGCGATGTTCTCGTTGTTAGAAAAATGCCACGTCTGCAAGATCTGCATGAATCGATTTCTGCTCATTACTTTCGAGAAGAATGGAGTTTCAATTGCCGGATCGGTCGACCAGTACTCGTGGAGCATGTTTTTCTTTACTTGTCCCATCAGAACGATCAGACCTAGGAACTTCTTCATTTCGGCTACCGTGATGTCCCTCCATTTCTTCGTTTTCGACGGAATTTTATATGTGTTCAGTGCTTGACAATGATATCTGTTGGATTCAGTCGCCATGTGCTCGAAAAGGTCCGCTCTTATGAATAGATTCACGACGTCTGCCACGCTTTGAGAGTTGGGCATGATTTTTATGCCAGAGCTGCCTTCAAAGGGTTCCAGAGTAATTGGTTCATCATTTGTTGACCATACACTGTCTTCTTCTTCTTTGTCTTCTTCATTGTCATCTTCATCACTATCTGAATCTTTGTATACTATCTCAGATAGAAAACATTGATTCCAATAGGTTGTGTCCTTGTCGTCATCGGTCTCTGAACTGTCAGAGCATTCTGACAAATTATCCACACAGAATTCTTTGATCTCATTATCTTGATCCATTTTGTAAAGAGTGAAAAAATCCCGTTGTTGTAATTTCGTTCCGACTTATGTGTTCTCAGTCGCTCGTGTGCAATTTTTTTTCGTTTAATTATCCTCAGCGAATGATAGAGTTGTTTTCCACACATTTCTCACGCGTGTACGTACGAAACCGATGGAATAGGTTAGGTAAAAAACAAACATACAAATATTAATTCCGGTAATGCGCGTAACACGAGAACAAACTGTCACTTAATACAAGAGTTTGTTGTACTTTGATCAGTACGGAAACGTACGGCGATTAATAACGAAACGCCGGGCAGTTTAATTAAAAGACTCCCGGTCGATAAACGTTAACAGCACAACGTCTATCAGTAGGTTTCCGGTCGGTAAAGTGTTGCGAAGATTCTACTTGTGTATAAGTTTCTCACTTGGTGAGCGTTGAAGTGGCCGAACTTTACGTCCAAAAAAAGAGTAGAAGAAAATTCCTTGAATTTTTTTTATCAGTCATACCTCCATGATAAGATGGAAAATAGCCACGGGATCCTCGCGTTTAACGCTCAGCGAGCACGCGACGGAGTTGAGCGCTCTGCTGAGATCGACAGGCGAGATTCCTTGATCCTCCGCGGTGGGCACCAACACAGGCACCTTCTGGCACACTTGGGGGTACAGAGGTTCCACTGCCACTCTACAATTAATTTTATTCTTCAAAATCTTTTTTTTGTTTTTTTTTAGAACTCTGCAGTCAAAAATTCATTTTCCGAAGCACTCGCTGCGCCTGAGAAAATGAAATTTTGACCAAGTCCACGATCAATGCACAATTAATTATACCCGGCGTCGGCTTGCATGAAGATCGGCATGTTCTCGGCATTGGCCGAGGAGCCGAGCACGCAGACCACCTCGCCGTAATCCTGCATAATGTGCAGCATCTCGCGCGTCACCGCGAAGGTGCAGTCGGTGAACAGAGACACGAGCAGAGGAACGTTGTCTATGAGTTCTATGTGCGGACGTATCTTCTCTATGCCTCTCGGCAATTTGGCCTGTGCAGGTTTTTATTAAAAGAAACAACATTTAGCATAAATGTTTTCATTAAGTTTTCTTTTTAATCAGTAAAAACAAAAAACTTTTTGCTCACCCTATTCGATAGATCAAAATTGACGGGCGCGCTTTGCTCGGTACTGTCGGTTAGGCAGCTCAAGGACCTCCAGGCTTCCTGACCAGATCCCAAGTCAACGCTCTGCACTAGCACACTGTCCTCGCTTCTCACAGTATCTTGCTCCCTGTCTTGATAATTTATTATCTCTACATATGTGTGTGTGAAGTATTTATTGGCGATCTTTAAAGAACTGTGCTGTAGGTTTTTTTTAAATTTATATAACAAGGACAATACAACGTACATTAAGCCAACTCTAATTAATTAAATGAAAAATATTCATGCCATTTTTATTGCGCCTACGAAAAGCCGAGCGAGTTTGTTTTTACCTGTGACTCATGGCGCTTTTCGCCTGCGAAGTCCCCATGTTGTTCCACTCGGTAGTCTCATCGTCGAACTTCACCGTCGCGAAGTCCGTGTTGATGGCGCTTGGAGCCGACATGCTCATCGCTCGACTGTTGGTCAGGTTGTTGCTACAAAATAAAACATTTCTTCTTGCTACAAGTGTTCTCAATTGCTTTCTTTGCGTACTAGTTACAATAGCAGCCGCTTGCGGGTGACTTTTGTTGCTTGAAAATGACCACATTTCGAGTTCGAGCTTCTCATCCGAGAAACTCATCTTGGAAGATAAAGTTCGCTGGACGAACGAGTTATTTTGCGAGTGAGATTTGTGCGAATCACTCGCATTATAAGCGGCCGCTATTGTACACGATAGACGGGAAAACCACATCGAGGCAAAAAAAGCTGAGGAAGTGTATTAGGTCGTTCAATTTCTCTTTTGCCAAAGCTTCTGTAATAATGGATTGAAAAATGTTTATTGTCATGCTGTCACATATTTTCCGCACATGAAAAGCCATGTATGTTCGAGATTCGACGACTAAGTTGTGACTAAGATTCTTATCGGGGCTTTTTTTTTTTTAATGAATCTTGATGTGAATGTAAAAACCAAGAACAAAATTTATAAGAAAATAATAAAAATAGTAATTGATCTCTGATTATTGTAAACAAAAAAGAATTTCAAATCTTTCAAATCTTTCTCTTCCAAGATTGTAGGACAATGTCCTGATCAAAATTTGAATGAGTTATTTCTAGCATGTAATAAGCGTAACGTACCGAGGTAAGACACGATTAAGCAAGTGGCTGGCCTCATCCATGCAGGAGTAATTAGGCTGTTGAGATTGGGCCATGGGTGAGGGAGTGGGTGAGTACATGGCTGCTGCCTGGCTCACCCACCAACCCACTGGACTCTCGGACCTGATGTTGTCATGTGTGTGTTAGTTACTCTGGAGTACATGAGAGAGAGCGTGTATCTTCATTGTACGACCGTTCGTGCACATTCGCATGAACGAATCTTGAATGGATTATAAGTTAGTTAGATCAACTCGCGCAATCACAAAATCTAGATCGTTAAAAAAAACTCAGCATATGACCAAAAACTTGGCATATTACATATAAAGAATGATCGTATAACTGGGAAGAAATGACACATTTTGGCAACAAATATGCACAACTTGCAACTTCAGCACATGAAGAATAACAGTGAAACTAAGAAAAAAAAGTCGAATTTGAAAGATAAACAGATAAACAAAGCTCTTTGGAACAAGTTGGAATTTTCAAACTGATATAAAGAAAAAACTATTGTTTCTGAATTATTATCGAAGTTTATATCAGTTTAAGACTGTAATCTAATTTTTGTGAGTTTGCAACAACGATCAACATGCAAATTAATAACAATAAAGGTAAAAAGAAACGTATAGACAAACATATACAACAGAGGTAAATGCGGATATCTCTCCAGCCATTGCTGTCTCCTGCAATATATAATACACAGATGCATTTTTACTCGAGCTTTGTCGCAGCTCGCGCTCTTCGACGATAATTTTATTAAATTACACGAACGATTAAGTGATGTATATACCCGCAGTCCCCGATCCTGCCGTTAAAATTTTTCCGAAATATTTTTGTTCTTATTAAACATACACCTTGAATTCTTTGAATCTCAATTACACATCCCAAGAAAAAAAAACAGTTTCTCAGCAATATAGTTATGATAAAATAAAAAAAAAAAAAAAGCTAAAAGTGCTGAACCAGAAACACCGACGAGATAACAAAGTTTATGTAAGTGCACCATAATAAGAAAATCGACAAACATCAAGAAAGAAAAAAAAACAATAATGATGCAACGTGTGCAGCGCACTTTTAATACCTGACTCCCTCGCTGAGTAACGAGATGTGACAGTTCCAGCCGCTCTCCAAGCCCATCTTCTCTGAGAAAACACGCGAGCGCAGTTCGTTCTCTTTGCTAAAGTGAACGAATCTTATGCACGCTCTGTCTAGTTGCTCGATCAGCTGCACCTATGATAATTGAATACACGTATGTATTATCTGTGC
>QVOB01024028.1:0-19654 GCA_014839585.1 Pseudomyrmex concolor
AATTAAAGCGCGCCGGATGAACACCAAAACTTTGTCGTGTTTGCTTTGTCGGTCGGGCCGTGAAGCAATCTGTAGTACCAATATGCGAACAAACAAATGGATTTGTCCCCCTCATTACCTCACAGCGGTGTCTAGTCTACAACAAAAATCACCGCACCGCGTTGTAACTGGCGGGCGCGTACATGCATCGGGTGGTCTCGTTACATTTTCGCATTTCCAAAATTCGGTTGGCGCAAATATTGCCATTTTCGCGCGAAATGTTCACGACAAAACTGTGCGCGAGACAAATCCGCGGCTCGATCGGACGTGAATCAAATCGACCGTCGTCGAAATGCAGGGGGAGAAAAACCCAATTGCGCGTCGGATGAAAATGATGAACGTATCTGTCGTCATTCGTTCGCGAGCGGCAAATATTCTCCTCTAATCACATTGACGTGGAGGATTATTAATACACGTCTGTATCGCGCGCTGGATCTAATGGAAACGGGGAGGAGGGGGGGGAGGAATATGCGAGAAATTAATGTTGGCGCGTTACAATCGGCTCTCGCGCGCGATCAAGATATCTAATTTCCGCCGAAACGACTGCCGAATATCGACATATGTATGTAGCTTTTTCATCGATTTTACATCGTGTGTCGGGTAGAGAGATCGCCGATCGCACACACGCCGCGCCGTTAGCGCCGGAACCGCGAAAGGTTTGCCGACCTCCGACCCGCGTCGTCGTGTCGTGTCGTCACGTTATTTTGGGGTCACCGTGTGTGTATGCGCACGCGATCGCAATGACGCAAGCGGCGAAACGCCAATAAACGGCGGCACACGCGGGCGCGAAATCCGCGCGAGATAATTACATTCTCGGCGCGGTTTACGGCGGCGCGCGTAAATTTTTCGGACGTAAATGGAGTAAAATTATATGTCACATGTCTCGGGGAAACGCGAGAGAAGGGCGAAAATGCGAATGACGAATTTCCCGCGGGAGAATACGTAACAACATTTTGTCACAATATCACGGCGATAATCCGTGTCGATATCTTATTTTTCCCCATTTTCACGGCGTGAAAATGTCGAGTGTAAACTTGTAACCGATTACAATCACGAAACCTTGTTATCGCGAGTCGATTATCATCGAATTACACGTTGCGCGCGCGAAATCATGCAAAATACGCGTATTGCACATATCCGCGCTGTGAAATACCGCGTACATACCCAAGTGGGTACTTACGTGCGCGTTTACGCGCGCGAAAGACTATACACCCGTACGTGTTTCCCATTTTCAATGGTGCTCGCGACAACGTACGTTTTGCGAGTCGGCTTCTTCGCGCGTATGTACGTATATAATAAAAGCTTGCTCGCTGCGCAACGATATATTGTAAGGCGCGGTAATATTCCGGGATTTTTTTGTCGGTCGCGCGCTAAAGGAGAGAGAGCTGCCGGCACGCTGCTGCTGGTAAAAGCGCTTTTATGCGCTCTCATCGACGACGAAACGCGCGTCGACGGAGCCGCTTGTCTACCGCTTTATTACGTGAAACTTATGCATTATTCAGGTGCACCGCCGCGACTCTCATGCATGCGTGCACTACACGCGCGCGCGTGTGTATATATCGAGAAGAGCCGTCTACTATGTTCCGCGCCGTATCGTCGCATCGTCGTCTTTCTCTCGACGAGAGATCGGTTACAGGGTTATAAAGCCCAAGCGATCGTCGACCGATACGCATCGCGCGGGATCACACACGCACTCTCACTCTCTCTCTCTACCGCGAGAGAGAGACGCGCGCGATTAGCATTGTCAGCATGAGATACGAGCGGAGACGACGGAGACACGTCAAAACCATCGTCCGTATGTTCCTGCTAAATTCCACCTTTATCGCGAGCGCAATTTAATATGTACACTGATATTAATATATTATGTCCGAGCTCGTTGACAAAGGTATTGTTAATTTAGCAGCGTAGGTTAGAGAGATAAGGTGTATAACTCGATACATATTTTATATGTGTGTGTGTGAAATAAAGTAATATATAAAATATGATATTAAAAGAAAGCGTATGTTTGTGTGAAGGGAGGTAGAGAGAGAGAGAGAGAGAGAGAGAGAGAGAAAGAGAGAGAGAGAGAGAAAACAGATTATTTTGCTCTAATTAAATTGCGATATTAATTTCCCGTTTTATTATTGTTACGTCTGATTAAAATTGCGATAACAGCAGTTTTCCGTCATGTCTATGTTGATTTCACGCTCGTTAATTCTTCATTAATGTCTCTCTCTCTCATTTATGTTACAAATTAAACAATTTTACCTTCTACATGAGTTATACGTCACGCGACACACACGTATCTTAATCTACGACATTTCCGCGCCAGTGATGAAATAAAACGGCGAAATATCCTTTCGTGATACCTTGTCTGAGAGAAAGAGAGAGAGAGAGTAACACATAAAAAGTGATACAGAAAGTACGTCTAAGAGGATCATCAGCTCTAATTTGACCCGCGCTATTTCCACGAAAGCGCGAAAGATCTTTTTTTTTTCCTGTTGGTTACCTACCGTCACCGTAGATCAGAGGTATTCTGAGAAAATATACCGGAGGATGCCGGCCGAGATGAGATTTCATCTTCGAACTCGTTTGCGCGTATAAAAGGTTCGCAGAAAAAAATCGGCTCCTTTGCGACAATAACCTCTGCCTCGTCTTCGAAAACAAGCTTCTGCTTTAATAATTCTCACGTATATTGTATATATATGTATATATATGCGCTCTCGCATGGAAAATGAGTTGCGCGTATATGAATAAAGTTCAAAATATAATGGAAGTTCATTCAACACACAGTTAACACAGAAATATATATCAAGACGAGTTATCGATATAATCTCGTGCGTTTACGTATTCCGATGTATGCACATATTTTCTTGCAAACTCATTTTTCTTTCTTCCCACAGGCTCGAAAGAGAGAGGAATCTCTGCTCTTCACGTGGAAGAGATACATTTGAAAAACTTTACGTAACGTGTTATTATAAAAGTAAAACGAATGAAACCGATTGTTCCGCGCGGTATGCGCATGAGCAAGATGTTCCTTCCGAGATAAAGAACGTAAAAAAAAAAAAGTATACATTTCGTCACGATCCACCTCTCTCTCTCTCTCTCTCTCTCTCTCTCTCTCCCTAATTTTTCTCCCTCGTGTCGCATAGAAATGTCAAGAACACTTGATGAAAAAAAAGCGTAGAAATACATAAAGATAGTTTTTCCTCCGAGTTTCTTTCTTCTTCGTCTTCGAACGTGTTCGAATGTAACGATATTCAGTTGACAAAGCATTATCTCGAGAGACGGTCAAAAGAGACGACACTTTGTGTGTGAAAGAGACGAAGGAGGAAACGCGCGCGTCTTCCACGCGCGTAATATTTGCCGAGAGAAAGGGATATTATCTTCTTCTTCTTTTTTTTTTTTTATCGCGAAATATATATCCGGCAAGCGAATTCCTCCCGGCCGGGATCGAATCAAAAGGCAATAACATCAATCAGCGATCCTCCTTCGGGAGGATCAAGCCGTACGCGCGGTGGTGATGATTTAAAACGCGCTTGGCGAAAAGAAAAAACTCTGCAGACACGCAAGTAGCGCGCGCTTTATTTTTGATTTATCGCCGATCTCCAAGGACGTTGAATATTACAAAGTTAACCGGTAAAAAAAAAAAAAAATACTCGCGAAATCCGCGAGTGCGAAAATAATATTCACTTTCTCGGCGGAATCATTTTTTTTTTTACGCAGCGCGCGTGTGGACACGTTTTTCACGCAAAAGTTTCTCAACGCGATTAAAAAAACGAAACCGAGACTCGTATCTCCGGAAGAAGCATTTGCGCAATGCAACGCAACGAGCAATTTTATGTGTTAACACATAAATTAGATCGCGCGTACACGGCTTTTATCATTGCCGGTATATTCAACTGTGAAGAATAAGCCAAAATATAATACTTAGACAATTTGAGTTACGCGATAAATGTGCTCGAGTTTTTTTAAACGTTTCTCGGCTTTAATCCGTTTAAATCATCCAGTGATATATCCTAGAAATATTAATATTAATATAAATTAATTATAAAATAAAAAAAAAATATTTTTTACATTAAAATATACATTACAGTTCGATAATGAAATTCTATTTGAAAAAATATATAGCTGTGTTTGTTCGATTTATTTTGCAGATGATTCGGTTGTGTCACGTAATACGTGAGAATGCTTTTTAACCATCACGATATCGAATCAATATTGTACGTCGACCGCAGAAGCCTGCGGAACCCGGCTATCGGTCGGCCTGCCACGAAGTACACACGAACATTTTCTTTTCTCTTCCCTTTGCCGTGCTCTTCTTCCATCCCGGATCCCGCGAAGACTGTTACGGTTCATTACGGCGCCTTCGAGAAAATCGAGAACCTCGTCTTCTTAGCGGAAGCAATTGGCGCCGTTCGTTCGAATAACCGAACAAGTCACTTGCCGGGTAGTGTTTGCCGGGCTATAATGTGTTTTCGTGAAAAAGCACGTGTATAGTAACAGACCTGTCGCAAAAGCTCCGCGTCTTTGCGAACGATTATATATCGAGTGTCACACGTTAAAGTTCGTGTTTTGTTTAAGTTCCGTCGGATATCAATCAAAAATTAAAGGAAATCGATTCTTCGGCAATTAAAAAAATTGAAAACTCGGAAAGATTGATCTCTCATTGATCCTTTTCAAAGTTTTAATTTTTTTAAATACGTAATTTGACATCCGTACAAATAAACTTTTTCAAGATGCTTTTCAATCCTTCTCGTACATGTATCTTCTAATTATTAATCTCACGTTTTAGACAAAATTATTTTTTTTCTGAAGTTTTTTATACAATTTTGTTCTGAATAAATTTCTCTCTTCTCCCGAATTTATATTTTTCCGCAATTAAACAAACTCCGTGCGTTATTACAGTCAGATAATAGGACCTTGTGCGAATGAAAATTTGCATTCGGCACACATATTTCGAAGTACAATATCCGTTTTAATTTTAATCGCGACGGCCAAATTGGTTTTGAATCGGCGTTCGATAATTAGAACGTAACGCGTGCGAATTCACGCGATGCCGAACGCGTTAATTGGCACGGACAAGCGCGTCGAACGATTTACCGCAGATCCATAAAATCCGAGAGACAGTTCTTGCGTACGTAAATGCTTCTTGAATCGCGCGGCGAGCGATAGGCGCTTCATAAACTTGTCATATTAAATTAATTTAAAATCCCGACATTCCCATTCCCGCGCTTAACCGGCTACCTGAGCGCTCGCCTATATGGAAAATGCCATTTGACGGCTGTTCATTTGCATGCTACACGCGCGACATAGTTACGTTGGCGACCTATAAGGCGCAAAGATAAAAGCGATAGGTCGTGAGTTCGTTAAACGAACACGAAACAGCTTCCGCGGATAAAAAAGTGACAATATCTCTCAACCCCCTCTCTTCTCCCTCCTTCTTTCTCTCTCTCTCTCTCTCTCTCTCTCTGTTTTTCTTTTCTTCTTCGGCAAGTACGTCTCGCGTATCAGATAAGTCGTCGATTTCGCTAACAAAACAGATAATTCACTCGCGATTAAACGTGTTGCAAGTTTCCTTGTTTCGCTGTATTGGAAGATAGATAGAAATTTTTTTTTTTTTTTTTTACAACAAAGCTGCAGCTCGCCGCTTGATATAAAATATAATTTACGTTATTATCGTTTTAAATGCAAAATATAAATTTCCCGATCGATGACTGCGAAAAGTTTTCTTCCAAATGCAACGCTAATATTTTTCAAAAAAAAAAAAAATGAACATAAAATATAAAACAATACATACAATAATATATAAAATATATGACATTATTAAACTTACATTCTCGACTTTTTGAACAAGTCATTTTCACATTCATCGTTTTAAACAGGCGAATAATATTTGTGTGAAATCGTAGAAGCAACAGATTTTCACTTCGTCCTGGAGTTTGCTGCGTTATTTCCGCATTATAAAATTTCTCTCTCTTTCTCCGCGGCTGGTCATAAAGGAAATGTCGTAATAAACGTGCTTAAAGCGTGCTAAATTAGCACACGTCCACACGGCAGATCAAATAGCTCGACTAAACTTCATCACGCCGTCGTCAACATTATTAGACCGGATTCGTATTACGAACTTGGTCGGAAAAGCACAGTTTTTCACATCGCCGTGAAAAAACTAATCATGATATTGTTTCGTTGTAAAATATCTCTCTCGCACTTCAACGCTCATAAACGCTCTTCGATTATGGTTTTTTTATTACATATTGAAAAATTATTTTTCAACGCTTTAGGTTATCAAACGGATTTTAAAGTGAAGACTTTTACAATTCACGTGCGGAATTGTGTAGAGAATTTCGCGAAAAGTACACTCGCGCACTTAAATATTAACTTTTCAATAATTTTAATTCAATTTAATATGATTTAAAAATAATTTTCTTAATAAATCTTTAAAATAATTTTCTTAATAAACAATCAAACACTACATTCGCCATTACCGTGTTCGAATATCCGTCGTTGATAAGCGATTCGTCGGACATGTACACCCGGTACTGTCACGCGCGGTATTCGCGCGCGCGTTTATCATCACAACAAGCGTACGCTGTCGCGGCTTTATGCATCGACGCCCTCGATCATTTCGACGTGGCGCGACTTATCCACATTGTATAGTAATGTATACACGCGCGAATGCACCGTCGTCGTCGCTCTACGCTTTACGGAAGAAAGCTTAACCCGAGAAGGACCGCGCTCGCGCGTGATGTATCGCGCGCGAGATCCCGATCGATACTGGCGTTATCGAGAGAGAGAGAGAGAGAAAGAGACATACAATGCGCGGTGACTTGTAATTCTTGTAATCCCGCGGGGCGGGGATCTCTCATAGAATGAGACTCTAAGGATGGGAGGATCGCTGTACATCGCGAAAGCCGATGTACAGTCATTCCGTCGAGAGAAGAAGAATCGAAACTCGCGCGCCGCGCGTTCGACATCAAGGGGAAAAGAAAGCGCGCTCGCTTTTGTGCACAAAGCGCCGATCTATCGATAGAGAGAGAGAGAGAACTCGGAAATATATTTTCTTTAGAAAAAGAACTTTTATCACAAGGCAAGTCTCTTCCGAGTCAAATCAATATATATGTACCAATAGAAACGATTGTACATGTTTTATTGTATATTTATTTTTACATCGCGCGGTCGTGCTGCTTCCCTTCTAAAATAATTCCACCGGTAAATCTCTTCACGAACGTACAGTAAAGTATCTGAAGTTTTTCCCGGCTAACAATTATAATGATAATTCGTTTTGCGAATATCTTTCACTTCCGCCACTTCGCTCGCAATATATCGCGCCAGCTTTCATGTTATTTCGCATTTTCTTCTATTATTCGCGCCACTTTCCTCACAAAAGCGTTAACTGCGACCCGGGACTGGCGAGAAAGAGAGAGACAGTCCGAGATTTCAGCTCTGATTAAGATAAATCGCTTTGCTTTCCGAGGGAAGCGAGACATCCACGTTCCAGCGCGCGTCTCTATCTCTTAGCGGAGAGACATAAATTTTTCAGATCGGGTATTATACACAGAGAGAACGATTTTCTTTAGATTTAACAAATTTTCAATGAAATTATTCCAAAGAAGATAGATAATCTGTGTGTGAAAAAAATAAATACATATTGGAAAAACAATATATCGATTTGTATGTGACACGTATTTTACATGTACGTCATACGAATAAGAATGAAGGAAATAGGAAAGTTGCACAGTTGTTTGGTTTTTGTTTCGAAAGAATAAAAATGTGGGATTAAAATGCATGCACTTATTAAACGAATAATAAATATGCATGGTACGTTTTTCTGTAAAATATTGATCAAATTACATTATTTCCATAGCACAGAAAACCACTCGTTTTTTTTCTACCTACACCAATAGATTGCAATGTAAATTATTAAAAACCAAAACAACACGTTAAATAATTTAACAAAAGAGAATACACAAACAGTTTCTAATATTTTACAGAATTAATGTCTAAAACACACATTCTCAAATAAAATTGCGAAGATAAAACAAGCGTTTCTCCTCGCAATCGATTTTTTAAGTCCGCGAAAGTGTAAAAACAATTGTTTTTAATTTAATTCAAATTACAACGTGTATCAAATTACTTTAAAAATAATTCACACGCACATCCAGCGCTTGGATCTTACTGTCTTTATTATTTTTCTTACATAGTTGAATACTAAAGAGAACTCTGTGCGATCTGGGCAATCAAGTTATTAAAATAAATGAGAAAAGTTTGACTTTAGCGCGAGCGGGCGATTCGAAAGTGACGCAACAGGCGGGTTATCCATAGAGCTGTTCCACTGCGTCGCTTTCGCCGCTATCCCTATAATTATTTATCCGCTCCTTTCGTATCGGATTTCCATCAAAAAACAGAAAATTTAATTTAATGATCACAATAGAGCAATAATTAAACGCAGTGTAAACGCAATAAAAGTTTCCGCTCCGTTTGTGATGAAAACTTTTTTCATCACAAATATTGTATACAAATTGTATACAGATCGCATACACAGCTTTCTTTATATTCAACTACATTTACTTATAAGACAAGTAAAACCAGTCATTTTTTTTTATCCGTCTGCAAAATTAATTTTAAAAAAAGCCGTTACAAAAACAGATCTCAACCAGAAGTTAACTTCGAATCCGAATCCGAAACTTCTCGCGTCACAATTGCAACTTTTTCTGCAATTTAAAGCAAAAATATAATTTTAGATATAGCTCGCCGCAACCGCGGCTACACGTCATTGCATCTGTGATTGAAACATTCGAAACCGACTGAAAGTTGAATCATGAAAGTCTTCTTTAGGTTTCAAGTTGCGACTGCGGAAAAGCTCTCTTCCTCCCTTCTCCTCTCCGCTCCCTAAGAAAAAAATGCACGAAACAGCTTGCTGATGAAACAGCACTTTGCCAGATGAAACCGCGGTCTAAAAAGAACTGAGCGCGTACCGCGCATCTTCTTTGACCGCGCCGCCGTCAGTTCCGCCGCGTCTTAGAGAAACTTTTGAATCGCGAGAGAGAAACCTGATAAAGGAAATAGCGCTCTACTATGAAAAGTAAGGAAAAGACACATAAAAAAAAAATCTTATCTTTGAGAAAAAGAGATTTTCTTTCTAAAAAAAAAAAAAAAAAAAAAAATAAATGTCAGTATTTCTGCAATTTTGGTAACGCGCGCGCGCATGAGAAGTTTATCATTACGGGAACAAGTTGAGCAAATTGATACAAGAAAAAAATAATTAATATGATATACAAGAGCGCGAAAACTAAATAGCATGGCGGCGGCGATCGAATCGTAAGAAAGCATCGGGGTTAGGATCGACCGGACTGGACGGAAGAAAACAAACGCTCGTTAACGAGACGCATCAGGGCAGATTGAAGAGATTTCCTGCCGCGGTTTAGCCGAGCGACTCTCTTCTACGGCCTATATAGAGACCCCGACGTCGACTGGGACCCGAGGTTAATTTATCGAATTAAACGTCGCACAATTGCGTTATAAGTCCGAGTCGCCGGGTGTTTTTGCCGCGGCCGTGAGTGCGAGTGTGAGTGAGAACGTAACGAACGCGCGCGCGCGCGAGACAACGTCGCTCTATAATCTGCCTCCGGATAAGACTTTAAAAAATAAAGTCTCGGGATCCGATGAAAAAATTAATATCCAGAGAGAAAGAGAGAAAAAGAATCCCACGCTGTTATTAATATATTCCGCGGAACTCGATTTACGTTCAATATATTCTTTCTAGATATTCAAGTCTGCATGTGCAAGTTGCAGTGAATGAAAACTCTCGGCATTGTGTACTTTTAGTCGGTAAACAGTGTGTGGATACACTCTTACGGTAGTAAAATAGATGTGAATATTCATTTGCGTACGTCTCGCACAAGCAAAACACTTGAACTCGCATATTTTACATATACGTACGTGTATTCGAATCAACAACAAAGTCCCGTGCGCGTTCTACATACATACGTTTCGCGTATATATTGTTGATGATGAGACTCCTGCGCTCGTTGCGTTTGTTATATTGTTATTATTATTTTTTTTTTTTTTTAATTGTATTATGTTTCTCTTTTTATTTTGCCTCTTGAAATACACACGCATTACGAACGGCAGAAGTTTTATCTAAATCGTAGAGAGATTCTTGATACAAGAGAGCGTTATGATACAAACACGCGAGTCTTATCGTCGAATGCAGCAATTCGAAACACCGTGTGTAATTTTTTTCAAATAAGTTTCCATTTTCTTCGAAATGCAACACGTGCGAAAAGATTGATTATTAAAATATCATATTTATTATTCTGACGCCGTAAATAACAACGCTGTCAGAGATTGTTTCCCCGCGGAGAAATATTTTCGATATTTTATCGCGCGTGTTTCGCAAATTCGCGATTTATTTACGTGCGCGTACATACGATTGGAATCACATACACCCGCGAATTGAAAATGATACATGTTTTATATACATATATGATACATTTATATATATATATATATATAATCGGTATTTCCAGCGCGCTACTATTTGAAATTCACTCGAAAATACGTCCTCACCACTGATCCATTTTCTGCATGTCGTGTCGTAACAACGCACTCTGTGTATTGTTACGGAACGAATGTAATTGGAAACGAGATTATATAGGAGTTGATTTCCCTCCGCACGACTGCGTCTGATTTCCTTTGAGATTTAGTGACAAAAGATTATAACGTCTCTCGTTGCGATATCTCGATATCGCGTCAATAAAGTTTAATTTGAATTTTTTTTAATTTTTGTTTTTTTTGTCCGGTGCGTCGTTAATTAAAAACTAATTCGAAAAAAGATTCTTAATTTTCACCGGAGAGCGAGAAAAGAAAGAGAAACCTTTGATTTGAGATATTTAATTCACGACCTTTCGCTCGAGAGTTTTTTACTTGATTTGAAATTAATTTAATTTAAATTAACGACAAACAATCAATTCGTTCGACATTCGTCGATACATAATCTATCATGTATATTACGTGTTCATGTAATATAATTTTGTGTATCGTTCATAGAATATTCGTAACGTACGAATATTCCGAAATTGATTGAAACTATTGAGACAAAAATAGATGCGTCAATCATCAGATGAATACAAACTGTTGTATCAATGTCAAGGTATTAAATATTAAATAACATATAATAAATAATAAATATCTAATATATGTATCTAAGTATTAGGATCGAGCCAATATTATTTATTTATCTTCTTCCCTCAAACGTGTGAATTTGACACACATGGAAATTCGAATTAAATTTTAATTCGAAACTTTACATAAAATGCTTGATTCGCGTCACGTGCAAAACATCCAATTTATTCTCTTGTGAAATTAAAAATGTTTCTACTGCACCTTGGCCAGAAAGTCAAGTCCGAATCTCGCTATTGGCTCGCATCGTAATACTCGGTTGTACAATTTCACAAATCTCAGAAATTTGCTTCTAAATATTCTCCATTTCGCACTGTCGTTTCCAAAATTCGCGGGAATCGAGAGCGGAATTGCGTTAAGCTGATTCGCGTAATTATTCCTGCGATTTGCTTAGAGAGAGAGAGAGAGAGAGAGAGACTCGATTCGGCGAAGGGTTTGTGTAACGCCGCTTTGCCAGATCCCAGAAACAACTTGTTGGTCGACCTTTCGCTCGAGTTGTTCGCTCGATTTATTGGCTTAGCGCCGAGGCGGATGACTGATATTGGATCCGCTCGCGGAATAATTATCGGCTGATACGATTAAATGGAGCGTCACCGGTCTGCTGTCGTCGCGGACGTGTCGTCGGACCGGTGGGACTCCTCGGTTGACGAAATTACACATGTTTCCGCGCGTTGCGTACGTTCGCAAGCCGGAGCTATGCGAGAAATTAGTAGAAGCCAAGGGCTTTAATTAGCGAACACGTAACTACGTACGTCGGAGCGGATCAACTACTAATTTGTTTCTCTCATGACTGAGCGAGCGAGTTGCGGCTTCGTAAGCGTTCGCAAACACGAGACGAATCACGTGCGTGACGTGTATACGAGCGCGCGCTCGTGCGGGTGTGTGTGTGTGTCGCGACGCTGACGGCGGGATTGAGAAAATTCATTTTCGTTAATTATCCGCGTAATAATAACAATCGCGGCGTTTAATTATTAATGACATTAGCGCTGCGATTATCGCTGATTACGACCGTTTTTGATACGACAAGGGGGGAGGGGAGGGGAGAACGCATGTATTATTTATTTCATCGGCGAATATTCCCCGACGATATATGCAGATTTGCGCATATATGCAATCGGTGAAACGTGAAAACGCGTTCGCAATTACGGAAATGCTGCAAAGTTTTGCACCACGTGTTGCGGCTGCAAGTATGTAAATATGGTATCAGAATAAACGTTAATCTCGGGTTATTTTGTTTTTTCGAACTGAGGTTTTCGAGATAGCCGGGAAAATGCGTTCGCGTTCTCGTTCGATTTCGATCGGCGCGAGGCAATAATCCACCGATTTGCGAGTCCAAAGACTCGCGATAACACACACAACGCGAACGAGTTGTACGATAAGCTCAACTCGATATCGCGACTCAATAATCTTTATTTAACACACGATTTTACCGCGTATCTCGCTGCTGTTCCATTGTTCTCTCGGCAACGTGCGATGCACTCCGAAGGATCGAAACGACTCTATCGGAATTACGTCATTTGATTGACGATTTTTTGATAAGGAAACAGCGCCGCAACGTCACGCGCGAGTCTTTTCTCTCGACTATCGTCGCGACTATCTGTACGAGGAATAGTATCGTACAAAAAAAAAAAAAAAAAAAAAAAAAATTAGTTTATCTCGTGGAAAGTCTACTGTGCGCAGGTGTAATTTACTCTCCGCTAAGTGAATATTCTTCATTTCTCTCTCCCTCTCGTTAATTTTGTCGAAGGTCGTTAGATGCGCGATATAAAACCGATAGAATGCGGCGCCACCGCGGCCGTATAACTAACGTACCGCTCGCAAAATACATTATCAGACGAGAAAGAAAGAGCGAGGCGGGATTGTTCCCTCGGTGTGTGTCTCTCGCGGTAACAGTATTTGCGGAACACTTAAATGGATTCCTGTTCTAGGGAACTTCACTGGCGCCCGGGTGTGCGCCCGCTGTGTGTACGAGTGATACTTGGTGTTCACGTACACAAACACACATACATACACAGAGGTGTACACACATGATCGTAAAGTGCGCGCCATTATTACGTCCGCGATAGCGCGCGCAGAGAGACAGCCGTAGTTTACGCGAGGGCGAGAAATAAGAGAGAGAGAGAGAGAGAGAAAAAACGCGAGAGAGGAGACTTCACATCCGGTGAAAGGGCAATGGTAGATATTATAGTTTACCCCTTGCTAGAAATATTTGTTATGTAAGGGAGTTTGCTTTATTGAAGTCGATGCCCACACGAGCATCGCGGCGCGAGCAAACAGTGACATCAAAAGACGTGTGTGCCAGTTGTGACCTAATCCAACGCTTTCGAGCAAATAAACACATTATACTTACAAATGAACGACGGCAAAACATCAACTCGCTTCATTGATAGATTCAGTTAGATATGAAATTAACTTGAAGTGTTTAAAAATAAATTTTACCTAATAAAAAAAAGTGTATTTAAAAAAAATCACAATATAAAATTCCTTACGTTAATCTCTCTCTTTATACTTTTAACAGAAACACGAAAATCCGCAACTCATATTCCAATCAATCACGTTTCGATCTAATGAAATTAATTCAATTTATAAAATTAACGAAGATAGAAATATCAAATGAGACCTCACACGCATCCGTTTAATAACGTATCAATCGCACGCATAATCTATTTAATGATCTCCACACAAAGTGTTAAAATCATCATAAAATCACATACAGCGAGAAAATTGAAATTACGGACACTGGCGATTCTGATGTGAAGTAACACTCGCTTATGTGCAAAGCGGCTTTTTAGCCAAACAAATTAAATGCAGCGATTGTGAAAAATTATGATATATATTATGATATATATTTTTCCGCTGAGTGAGAATTCGCAAATAAAAAGAAAGCTCCAATACGAGCCGTAAACACTTGATTGACAATGTCAATCCGACACCAGTGATTGTCACTGAAGAAGATTCTAATGCGCATCGAAACCTTTGACGTCAGGAAATTGAACGAATCATCAAACACCGTGTTTACGTCTGGTATTGACCCTCTTTTCATTTATGATACATATTCGCTATATAAATAAAATTCAAAATCAGCTCGTGTAATGCAAGACAATAAATTGAAGTGTTGCATTAAGGTATAATTGATCAGATGTAAAATCTTCGGAAGACAAGTCGGTTTTACAATACAATTATTCGTGGGAACCGAATATTTGTATAAATTATGCGAAACGAATTAATAATTCGACACGCGAGATTGAAACGGCTTGCAGTATTACCCGGACCTAAAGGTAAAACGTGTGTGTTGCGTCCAATGTGTGTTGTGTGCACGACAGGTAATTAATAAAAAAACTGGCAGATATGATTAACGCACAATTTGATCGCTATTTATAACTTTGTGCAACGTGTGTGCGAGAAAATTAATTTTGCTTCTCGAGAGACGGGCGGAACAGACGCCTTTCTATTATCTCGTGTCTCCTAGCTTGGCTAATTATAAAGCGCGCGCGTAGAAACGCAACTGAAACCGCAACCCGACGACGTATCAAGCGCACATCTCTCTACGTATGACAACGTATTATTCGAATAGCATTTGCTCCCATGACGCTGCGCCATGATTATCATTTAAATTGCAACAAAGTGGCAACGCGCGCGCGTATGATACGTGTTACTATTAAGCCCGCAATTATTTTCCCATTTCCGATCCGCCTCGTTAAATGCCGCGAGCGGTTTTTGCCGCGAGAAGTCGATCGTTTGTATATATACATACATATATACTTCGCGTATAAATCATACGCAACGCGCGTATTATCACGACCAAGAAAAAAGTTTTTTGTAACGACTTTTGCCGCAACTTCTCTCCCCGATCGCGCACCGAAGAATCGTTTATCTCCAAACCGTTGTATCTGTCACGAGTTAAAAAAGAAAGTTGAAAATAAAGAAAGTCGCGAGAAAATTAAACCGTGTTCCTAACTTTAAAATTTATTTATTTTTTTATTACAACAATTAAAATAATATAAATGTACAACTAAGGTCGAGCTATTATGCTCGGAGATGTGCGTGCAATTATGAATACATTTATTTTCTTCCTACGCAAACGTGTAAATTAACGTATAACTTGGAGATTCGGAGTTAAATTTAATTCGAAAATTCACAGGGAGAGGATTAGGACTCCGGAACTCCTGACCGAGGTGTTTTTTTTTTTTCGCAATGAAAATTTTAAATTTCATAAAAAAGTAAATTGGCTATTTCACGTGTGTGAGATGCCAAGCCATCTCGTGCGAATTTTCGAATTAAATTTCGAATCTCCAATTACGCGGCATATTGGCTCGAGGATAGTCTGATGATCTCATTACATTCTTGAATGTTAGGTATTTCTATCTCTGTCTATTCTTTTTGGATTAAACTCTCTTTTAAACTGCGACATTATATCGAGATAATTGCAAAAACAATTGCTCAACTTTTAGAAAATTGAGAGATTGACTATTTCCTTTTACTCCGGAAAGTCGTTTATCTGTTCGAGCAATGATTGCAAAAATAAATCTACTAAGTGTTCGTTCGATCGATATAACAGACAGGTATAGTATTCTCTTAACACTTAGTCGCACATTTTCGCTTTAAAATTGTTGAAATATATAAAATTGCGCAGATTAGATTATAGTTTTTTTTTAAT
Organism: Pseudomyrmex concolor; assembly: GCA_014839585.1. Lineage (NCBI taxonomy): Eukaryota > Metazoa > Arthropoda > Insecta > Hymenoptera > Formicidae > Pseudomyrmex > Pseudomyrmex concolor. The sequence continues at coordinate 15,860 of QVOB01024028.1, forward strand.
TACTTTTGCGTTGTCACACCTCTTCATTATCACGTGCTACCGTATTAGCGTGAATAATATTGTTTCTTCTTATCCAAATCAACGTAACTTTCTGATATGTTTATCTGAACATGCACAATTTCTTTGAAAATCTGATTGAGAAACTGGTTGTTGTCCGATCGATAAAAAAATAAAATAAAATAAAAGTGGCGGAAAACTCGAGATAATTTCGAAGAAAATGCTCTTTCCGCGACCGTAACGTAATCTCATATACCAACGCGATATCCTATATCAATCCGATACACGTCGATGTAATTCGCGGCGTATCTATCTCGGAGAGAAGTCAAGAAAATTATATCAGTAGTATATAGCCTAGAGATAAAGTATGTAAACAACATATTCCCGGCAGATGAATCCAAGAGTCTCTCTTTTCCAGGGAACTCTTTCTTTCTCTCTCTCTCTCTCTCCTCTCTCTCGAACGATTGGATTCCTCTTTTCTCCGGACATCAGCTCTCCACCCTGCGAAACCTTTCAGAGCGAAGTTATTATAGAAATGCCTCCGTCAGAGAGATACTCTCTCTCTCTCTCTTTTTTTTCTCTTGCGTCATATTTTTCCGCACAATACGTTTCTCCGAATACATTTTCATACACGTTCCACGCAAAAACATCTCGAGAAGTAGCGCAAAAAATATTGTTACATATAAACTTTCTCCTCGATTTAATTTATTTCAAGCTTCCAATTTCGCCAAGTTGAACATTGAGCTGTTTATTCTGCACTTCTCTCATTCCGTGATTCTCTTCCTTCCCCTACAGTTTTGCGATTCATCGCGTAATAACGCGACGATCCGAGGCAACGAGATTTGCCCGACACGGTCTCTACGTAATGGCGCGGCAGTAACGTTGCCGAGTAGGTGGTGGAACGTCCAGAAATTAAACGTGACCGTCGTACGTCGGTCTGAAAATTTATAACCGCCATTTTCCCGGCTGTTAATGTCCGGGATAAATATGTGCGCGTAAACCATCAAAAGCTGGGAGGAAACGACGACGATGCCTCGTCGTCGCACCCAAGGCGTACAAGGTGCTTCTCGTTTACGTCACGCGGTCTGCATAACGATCTGACGAGAAAGATGGTTCCGCGGCGTAGTCGATTATTATTATTATCTACATTTTCCGATCTCTTACTTTGTTAACGAAAAATAATACGAAATATATTAAAAAGTTGGAAAATTAATAATTCAAACGACTGAAACGCGCTTTGAAATGTTTTTCCGAATTAGAATTCAGATGATGGTTTTTTTTACATTTTGTCAATAAAATCAAATAAATTCAATCGCGTCGAATTCCACGGGAATAAATGCAACAGTTTGTTATCGCAGCTATAACAAAAACCTGCACAGCTATATACGCGAAATCTCATGGCGATATTCTCCAGGACAAAAACAATTTATATCTTTCAAATTTTTCTAATAGTTTTAATACCATCCCCTCATTGTCGCGGAAAGCTCGTTAGATATGCGGCGTTAAAGTGTTACACGGGGGGGGAGCAGGTCGCGCGTAATAAAATCTCAGCCGTTATATATAGAGGATGAAACGCGCCGGGGGAGTATACAGATTCTCAAAAAATTGAAGTAAATCCCAAATAAACGAGCGTTCGTTCCCGAGAAAATCCCGTCAATAAATTCGCCGCCGGTCATCGGAGGGGGGGAGGGGGGGAATCCGGCGTCCCTGCTGTGTTCGCGTATTATACTTCGCAGGTCACAATCGACCCGAAGCGAGAGAGAATTGCTGACCCGCCGCGCGCGCGGGTGTAGCCGTTTCTCGGCAACGACCTGGCGACGGCGCGCCGTGTGTCTTCGGCCGTCCTTTCGGCCTCGCCGCGCGCGAGTTTCGTGCCAAGTACGTCGCGGCGGCGGTGTTCGGCCGGAGGCTCGTCTAGCTAGACAATTTGTTACTTCCTTATCACTCGACTCTGACTCCCGCTCCTTCTCCGTGCCTGCCGAGCGACGGCGGCCGCCCCACACACGTGCTTGCGCACCAAGTGTTTCACGCGAGCTCGCGCCCTCACGCTCTTCCGGAGGAGAATGAGGGCCTCGGTCGTTCGCTTCTTCGCGAGATGAAAAAGGAAAAGATAGAGAGAGAAAAAGAAAGAGCGGAGAAAGAGAGAATGATCAAATAAATGAGGTGAATCTAAGGTCTTCTACGAGCAAAGTGTGTGTGTGTGTGTTACACGCGGATCCGCAATAATACACTTGGTATTAAATGTAGCAGTAATTCATGTGATATATATATATATATATATATATTACATGCACGTATACGCGACACCAAGGACGGATCCTGCTCCTCCTCGGCTATCAGATATAACGACGTCAACGCTCGAGAGCGCGTCCCACGAACGCGCGCTATCAATGGCGGACAGTGAGAGAGAGCACGGTGTTTCCTTCCGGTTTACAACAAGTGTGTTATCGGAGAAATTCAACAGAAAGATATATACGACAGAAAAGGTTCTCTCTTCTCTCGGCAAGAGCCGAGCTCTTTCTCTTTTTCAATTACGCGTGTTATCAAATTAGCTTTTGTCAAGAATCGCGCACGCGATCGTCCCCGTGTACATCACGTGTTCGTCTGTGTAATAATCGATTTGAAAGAAAAAAAAAAGGAAAAACAAGCGTGAAACACGATAACACTTTATTCGATAAAGGAAAAACCAAGCAATTGATTATTTGCGTATCGATTTTAGACTCGCCGTTATATAGATCCGTGATATTTATTCCGCTGGAATATATTTGATATTCCCCACACGGATAATTTATATGCGCGATATATACGTATACGCGAGCATCGTCATATATATATCAATATTTATTGATGATCGCATATAACCGCGTCGAACTCTCCGTCAATTTGCGTCAGGTAGATATTTTTATTCACTGCAAGATTAAATCACGATCGCTTGTTTTTTTACGGTTATTTTAATCTTTTTAAAATAATCAAAACCTCGTGATGTAACTAAAAGAGAGAGAGAGAGAGAGAGAGAGAGGAACAAAGTACAAAATCTACTTGCAATTGTTATAATATTGAAAAATATCGTAATGAGTGCATGTAATAGATTTTCTCTCCTTCTCTCTTCCTCTCTCTCTCTCTCTCTCTTTCTCTTACAAAAAGAAAATTCTGCAATTCCATTAATAATTCGAGCTTTTTTGTTCTCAAATGTATTTTGTTCTCAAATGTATTAAAGTTTTTCTCTTTTAATGACTCGCGTATTTTTTTTTTTTTTTTTAACTCTCAGAGTCTATTTACACACGTATCTGCGTGTAATATTCTGAAAAAAAAAAAGAGTTTCCGATTCAAAGAGCAAGCGCGCGATAAATTTAATTCCATTCTACTTTATTTCCTTCTTTTCCAGCTCGTGACTTAACGTATAGGAATCGCAGAGCTCGTCATCTAGAGTATGTCCATTCAGGCGTGTCGTAAGTTACGTAACCGGGCTCGCGCGTTCGATCGGCGAATGCACCGCGCGAAAGAGATTACGTCTTGATAAACGCGGTTGCATTCGCGAGGTCGCTTGACCGCTCTCATGAATGGATATTTATATTGCCATTTTTGTTTGCCGCGCGCGCGGGTCTATCGACCATGCGCGAGACGCGTAATTAAGTATAACGGCCGCAGTGTGATTATTGATCATCGCGGTGTGATCGCTGCACTTTGCGTCGTTCCACAAGTGCGCGTCAAAAAGAAAAAAAAAATAATAATAATAACATACATATCGCGAATGCAACCGCAATATATTCGCAATGTGGCTTTGTCAACTGACTCGAC
>QVOB01024030.1:0-12659 GCA_014839585.1 Pseudomyrmex concolor
AGAGAGAGAGAGAGAGAGAAACATCCGCACGCCAAATGGATTTAACTCTAATCGCTTTTGCGCTCGCGGAAGAGCCGGGGGCCGGGGGAAAAGGGAGACGGATAGATACAAATTGCGATGTCTCGCGAGACGCCGGGATCTCGCTTGTTACACCAAGTACACATTACTCCGGCGAGATATTACCGGACTTATTACTCATGCCGCGAGTCAAATACGATGCGCGCGCCCGATGTAATTGCGCGCAAAGTCGAAAAAACCGCGGCGGGAGGGAGGCGACTCTTTTGTAATTTCGCGCGGGGCAACTTATAGGTTGCGCTCCGCGCGGCTTTCTCCGAGTAATGGGGGAAGGGGAGGGAAGAGGCAAATTGCGCGCGATGCCATTTCCGCGACCCTCCGCGCAAAATCAACATTTCTCCGCCGAGTTTACGAGGCAGATTGGTGCTTAATTCCGCCTCGTTTCTTCAATTACCACACGCGATCGCATTACACACACGTATGTGTGTGTAGGTTGCGCGCACGGTGTTTTTTTGCTTTCAAACGTCGCGTCGAACGTTTGATTGAAACAACGACCTTGCGACGCGACGGAAATTTTCGACCGAAGGATTTTAACGAGAAGAGAACATAGGAAGTGTCGCACCCGCATCCGGTATATGCGCGGCTTTCAAATCCGTTCGATTCACGGGAGGATCCAAGACACGTGTGTGCAAACGCACACGCACGCATGGTTGTATAATTCGGAACTCTATATAACGGAACAATTAATTAACACTTGTCAGCCGCTTAATGACACCTTCCATCCGCGCGTATCCCAATCGACGGATGTCATTAGCGGTGTAATAGCGGGTCGCGCGATTTTTTCGCGGAAACGCTTTCTCAAAAGAGGGCGTCGATCGACGGGGGGAGGGGAAGCGCGCGATCCGATCTACAATGACACAAATGCCGATTTTATCACGTGGAAAAAAACTCGTTTCGCACTACTATATAACGTGGAGTTGCGTAAGCTTCGGGCGTTTAACGCACGTGCACCTGTTGCGGCAGACATTTTGCGAATCAATCATTTTGTTTGCATATTGTTATTTTTGTCTCGAGAAATGCAAAAGAACAAAACTACTTTTCCAAGAACAACAGTATAGACTTCGCCGTGCAACTCTCCTCTCCGTTGAAATTTGATTAATCTCCGTCGATCATCAGATAAGCCGCGCGAGGTTTAACTCACGTCGCGATTAATTTTTCTCTCGCTGCGCTCCCATTTGTCTGGTTTTTGTACGGCGGATCGTCTCTTTCTCTTTCTCTCTCTCTCTCTCGCTTTCTTTCCTCCCGCCGTTGTATCTGACAAATAGGCCGCGATAGAACCGGCTGCGGTCTATCTAGTAGCTCGTGTAACAATACCCTTCTGAGATCGAAGAGATGATTTCTGTAATTCAGCAGGTAGCTCCTATCTAAAGAAAATAGCGTGCCTTTTCAAAGAAAGTAGCTGGTTCGTAGTCTATAGCGTTCCGGAATGAATGAACTGAAAAATGACTTTCACCGATGTGTGTGTGTGTGTTTGCGCGCGCGGATATTACGCAGCTTACGCGATGCGATTTGTATTCGATGCCGAGTAACCGCATCGCGGTGATCTAAGCGCGCGGATATATAGGAATTCATCCTTTCGCCGCCGCCGCCGCCGCCGCTGCCGAGTTCGCTTGTGAAAATCGAGTAGCGTGCAACGAGACCCCGTTAACTCGGACGCGATTCTTTTCCCCTCGCTCGCCGAACTATGCAGAACCGTTAGACATTTCTCAATGAGATATTTATCCTCACTCACATTTTTCAACTTCTGTAATATTAAAGTTCAATATATAAAGATTATCAGTTGTAATTAACAATCAAATATACACCGCAAGTGAAGAAATTAGAGACTGAACAAATTTTAATTTTGTTTTATTTTTATTTAATTTATAATTAACTTTGTTTAATAAAAATAAAACTATTTAACCTTGCCTTATTTTTTATATAATACATGCGTGTGTGTTATATAAAATATAATATAAAATATAATTTGCAAATGAAATTTATCAAAAACGTATCACGCTAAATTACGTGGGATTACACGCGGAAACTCTCGTTTCTCCTGCGAGCCGTTTGCGAGGACTCATCAAAATCGCTTGTCCATTTAAAGACCCGTATCTCTTCCTGGGGCTAATAAGAGAGGGGTGGGGGATAAGCTTATCCGCGCCGGCAATCAGCGGTACACGATCATCGGGGATATATCCTTTCGTAGTAGCGTTTGATTAATGATCGGCGACGTGCGCGAGTCGCGATTTCTTTGTGCGCGCGATGCAAACGCGCCGGCGTTTCGATTAACCAATCAAGAGTAGGTATTGCGTATTCCACCGCGGGCGATGATGCACTTGCCGCGCGCGCGCGGGACATATTGTAATAAATCGCGCGCCGGTATACACCTCCCGGACTGTATATAGGTACATATGCAAAGGAACCGTCATTTATTTTCGAAATGAACTCGCCGCGCGATCGACGACCGGCGAGTAAACGAATTTCGAAGGGATTAATCAACCACAGCGAACGCAACACGTGAAAAAACACGCGGCGCTCAAGTCGGAACTCTGTAATTTTCTCGATGAACCAAACTTTATTCGCGGGACTAGCCGCGTCGATGTGTACCGATGTGTTTCACTTGGGTGAATTATAAACGGCGAGGGGAGATAACGCGGGAGAAAAATTATTCGCGTTCTCGTCGCTGAAAAATTTACACCGATCGAATTGATTTTTTAAGATGAATGCGCGAATCTTGCGTTCTCTTTATTATAACCGTTCTCTTTGTTATAACCGCGTGCGTTTTAAAATCCTCTCAAAGCAAATTTGTGTGCAACAGCCTGTAACATTGTAGGAATTCTTTCACAGTGGCGATGTAATATCTCTTTCATCGACTCGAGCAATTTGCGATACACGTTGGCGAAATCGCCGCAGCTGCTAAATCAATTTTCCCCGCGGGGGACCGCGATTAAGATGCGAATTATCAACGTTTTTCTTTTTAATTTTGCTTCTTTTCTCTCTCTCTCTTTTTTTTAAGACGATTTATATACGGCGTATTTATATCGTGCGTACATTTTTTGCAATCGATTGACGCTTCATTATAATACGCGCTTTTTTTCCGCGTATATAATGAGAAGGGAGAGAGAGTGTCTTCTCCAGGAAATTCTGGCAATCTTCGTGATTGCGCTTCCCGCGTGATGATCCCGCGCGCCGACGCCGCGATGTAACACACAGAAGACGGCGAATTACCAAACTGGGATGGTATCGTTCAAGGGGCTTCAAGGTTGGGTCTAATTGCGAAGATGCTCGTCTCTTCCGAGAAACGAATTATTATGGAGATGCGCCTCTCTTGTCCCTCTCGGGACGTACGCGGCTCTCTCTCTCTCTCTCTCGCGTATATACACGCGATGATCGCACGCGCATGGAGCCGTGAGGGTACCTCCTACCTCTATCCTACAATCGTCGGACGTTCGCTGCAAAGCGACCTCGATCATGCAGAAGCTTTGCGCTTCGCCGAGATTGCTCCGGGTGGTCACGTTTCGCACGAAGGCACATATACTTCCTCTTGCCGGGCTAATTCCTCGCCCGGCTTTCTGTCGTCCCGTCGAGAAAGAGAAAGAGAGAGAGAGAGAGAGAGAAAGACACGATATGGTTTTGTTTCTCAGACAACTCTGGGAAAATCTCATCAAGCGTAACATCAACAAAATAATATTGATTGAAAAATAACAAATTATTTTAGTGCGTAAAAAACTCATTCTGTCTCGAAGAATTGTTTTTCGTTTCAAGGTGCGTTTCTTGTAAAAACAGATTTATTTCTTTTTTTTTTTTTTTTTTTATAAACCTGACCATTTTATAATTTTTCTTTTGTATTAACTTTTTAAGTTGATGGAAAATAAAAATTACAAAAAATCTCTTCCAATTGTCTCATATTTATATTATATTATTTATATTATTTATAATATGTGTAAAGAGAAACTAGTATTGTAACAACTGAAAATGCAGGACAGAATTCGTTTCTCCGCTCGGTGTTTCAAATAACTTCTGAATTATTCAAATAGATCGAACGCAGTGCACTTTTCGAGATAAGAGCTTCTAGGAAAACAACCTTGTTTTGTTTCAGCGCGCGTCTATATATCTCTCTTCTTCGGCATTGACCGGCATACGTTGTTTCTCCGCGACGTTGAATTCATAGGTTCGATCGATCGCGGTCGACGCGCGAGTCTGAGCTAATCTCGCATCTTTGAAATTCTCCGAGTCGTTCAATAGAAGAGACACAAGTCACTTGGCACACACGCGAAGACGTTTACGCCAAGGTCCACTAATTGCCTCGAACAATAGCCGCGAGCGCGGCGAGGAGAGAGACGGACAAAGACTATTTAACGAAGGGGTTAAGACCCAGCAATGAACTCGATTTACGTTGGGTTAGATGCGAGCAGATATATTCCGTTCCGAGCGTTCCCCGTGGAAGAGCACGCGGTCTTCTTTCGCATCACGTGCGCGATTATTAGGTGCGCGAGCGTTCTCGTAACGCGCCCGAGCGTTGAAGTCACCGGCAGTTCGACGGGACGCCGCCCGCGCGTTGAAATCTCCACACGTATCGCGCGCCGCGCATTGAAATCTCCAACGCGTATCGCGCGCCGCGCATTGAAATCTCCGTAGCTGCGTGTAGTTACGCGACTCGGCGCGTTCGCGATTTTGTTCTTTAATTAAAGAAACGGCTAAAAGGCCTCACAAAGAATCTCATTGTTAGCGAATTAGTAATGCAAGTTATATTAGCTTCGCTTAATAAGTGCTCGATGTTTCGAATCTTTCTCGCATTGAAACGTAAATTTTTCGCGAAATTGCAATTCGATTTCTCGCACGCAGTCGCGTGTGCGCTTGATTGTTGTTGTTTTGTGAATTTTATTAAAACTTAATGACATATATTTTATACTTTCACTTATATACTTTCTCACTTGCTGCGGAATATTATTTAAGTGACCGTTTGACTATAACGCGATAAAGATCAAAGCAGACGCGAAATAATTTGCATCTTTTCAATTTGTGGGTTTAATTGTTTCTTTTTATATGTGACAAACTTCGTCGAGAATATGCGAAAATATAGGCAATTAAATCATCAGTTCGCATTTTTATGCAAAACACGAAGGGACGTGCGCCGTGAGACCCTGATAAAGGAAGGGTTTAAAGAGCGAACTCTTCAAAGGCCAGCGTCTTATTGAGAACGGCTAATGGTCTAATAGCGTCGCGAATAATCATGCAAATCTCAGACTTTATGCGACATCCGAGCGAGCCGCCCAGAGAGGAAACCCATCAGAGCCGTTTGACGTCGATTAGATTAAGCGTCGCATGCGGTTTTTTTTTTTCATGTTTTACAGTGTCCTAAAACGAGTTGTTCTCGACTACCACTTGTTTCTTTTTTTGTTTTGCGTGTAACTTTGGAGTAGAACGAGCCGTCAAGCGAGAACGAGAGCGCATCTTCGGAGAAAGATGCAACCGCGTGCGTTTTATTACGCTCGATGTCAGACCGCGCCGAAAGGCTGACGAAGTCTATATCTCGCGAGTGCATCTGTGAAGACTCCTTTCTTTTTGATTCGGTGTCGAGTTTCTTTCCTCCCTCGCTCCCTTTTCCTTTTCTTCTGACCTGTAGCGCGAATCGCGTTTCATCAGAGAGATTAAATTCACTCGCGAGCGAAATAAATATTCGGAGAGTAGAGCGCGCGCGAGACTCGCCTCGCGATTTCAGATAACGTCCGGCTCGTCTTCGGCGCGGCGCGCAACGGTCTTGACTCTGATTTGCCAGCCGCGGCACGTGATGGATTTGTTTGAAGAATCGAGGCTAAACGCGCGATCGAAAGTAATTCTCTTTGGACAAATGTATTTTCATTAAATATTAAAAATATTCTTTTAGACAATTAAAAACTACAAAAAAGTACCAATAGAAAAACAGGAGAAAATAATTATTACGATGCGAAGATCAAATTACACAGGAGCGGAAATGAAAAAACGTGGCTAGGGATACGGGCAGTTTTTTTTTCGTTATTACAGCGCTAAGTTTTTTTACTTTTTTTTTTTTTTTTTTTTTTTTTTTTTTTACAGACTCCGTGTGTAATAATCGCATCTTATTATATGTAAGAACCGTGTGTTTTACATTCCTTCGATTTCTGACTCTTCGCACCTCGAAATTACGGACTCCCCCAAGGTTTCGACGTCAACACGCGGGGGGAGGAGGAGGGTTCCCGCGCGCCACCACGTGATTAAACTATACGCGCGTCTCTCCCGGAGCTTCTAAGGGGGGGGAGGGAGGAACGGGTTTGAAAAGCCCCCGACGGGAGGGAAGGGGGATTGCGAGTGCTTATCACGAGAGAGCACAGGCTTTACGCGCGCGAGGATAATGAGGATCTCTTTCTCTCTCTCCGTGAGTAATAGCAGCTCTTTCGCGTCTGGCCGTGCTTTAAAGCGTTATCCGGGCACCAAGATAGGCCTGTCCCCTCTCGTCTCGAGCGGAGTATCCTCTTATGCCGGGGTGCGGCGAGAAATTCTCCCCCGTCTCTCTCTCTATCTTGGGAAAGATCGTCCGAAGGCGGTTCGCATCCGCTACCGCCTACCGCGGACGTTAAAAAGCCCCGAAGGATTAATGTCCCGCGCGCGGAGCGCATTGTGAAACCGCCGCGAAGAAGAACTGCACGCGCGCGCGCGGAGGAGAGTATAGTCGCCGCATGCATCACTCTCCTCGTCCACTTGCGAAGGTACGCGGTTGCGTTCTAAGCGAAGTTGTATTAATGACGCACGTCGGTTGGTTGCGCGCCGGGACACTTGTATGGCTGTTCCCGTCCCGCGGCTTGATAAACACTCGCGCGTCTCGCCGCGACTCGCCCTCCTCCCCTCTCGCGATAGAGTGTGCGTACACGAAAGCACGTGAAGTGTTGGTGCGCGCGCGTGTTGTAGATCTTGGTTAACATATCCGAAGAGATCTGGGAAGAGATTTTTTTCGACTGCCAATAATGCGATACCTGAAGATGCGTTTTTGCAAGGAAAAAAAAATATCACGAGCAAGGGCGAAGAGATTTACGTTTGCTTCAGTTTTAACTTTGTTCTTCAATTTCTATCGTATACCGCGCGCGCGCCTGCGCACACACACACACACACACATACCTCAATTACTATCTCGAGGCAGCAATTTAAATCCGCGAGCGATTTCATCGGCGAAAAGAAACGCGATCGAAAGGTCAAGAGAGGGAACGTGCTTTCCCCCGTTTTCCTGAACGCTCGATCCTACATACAGGATCTTTCTTTCTTCTTTTCTCGCTGCAACCGGCGGTTTCGCGGATATCGAAGTGCCCCATCTCGTTTATTAAAGTTCGAGAGGTGCCACTTTCCAGAAAGAGAGAGACGAGGGCGAGCTCTCTTTCTCGAGGGAGAGATTGGCTCGATACTATCTGCCCGTTAATTTCGAGCAATTAATGAACGATCCATCGCTCGCCGGCGATCTCGCCGGGAGTGTATTCTGTGAGGAAACGAATTGTTGTTCGAGTGGGCGAGCCGGCGTTCGTTAGTTTCGTGTAATTAATCTCTCGCTGTAGAAGGACCTCTTTCCCACCTTTCTTTCCTCGAGATATCGAATTCTCCGCGCAATTTCTAAGATACGGACTTTCCATTGTCTCTTTATTTAACCATCGATTTACCTTCTTCGACGACAGCCGCGCATTAGAAAACTAATCTGCGAGATAAAACTCCTTTCTCCGCGAGGATTCTCTTCCCGCGTAATTACAGCCGCGTTATTACAGTATATAAGTATTATTGTTTCCGAAATAAAATTGAAACCGAGAGAAATTTCCGATCTGTGAACGGCGGAAATAGAACGATCTCTTCCCCTCCCGAATTACATCGGGATCTCGACAACAATTCGATACTTTTCCCGCGCGATCTTTCACTTCCACAAGATTATTAATCCTGTGTCGTACTATCGCAAGTACGCATTCCGGCGGGTTTTTACGGAGCGGCGAAAGGAAGACGTCAACCAAATGTTGCCTCTCTCGCGACGCTCCTTTACCTTTCTAATGCTCGAGGCGATCATTTTCTAAAACGAAGTGAAAGTAGATTGCGATCGAGGAGAATCGACCACGTTTTTTTTTTTTTTTTTTAAACAATGCGGGAAAAAAATTTCGTGTATAAGATGTCATTTTGCAACGCAACGATTTTATAAATAACGCACGGGAAAAAAATTGGTCAGTCTCCAAGCGTTGAAAATCTAGCACACGCAGCAGCTCCTAATGGAGCCGATCGAGTAAATTAAAATGCTAATGCGAGGACATGCGATCGTCCTCACGCGAGTCTCTCTCTCTCTCTCCCGGCTAAGGTATTGAATTACCGGAGGCAGCTTGTCGGCGAGCTGTGGCGATTCTTTTTTTGAAGATCGAGTCACCGTTGTGCTCCAAAGAGATGGTTTAGTTTTTTTTTCTCTCTTGTAGCAGCGGGCACATTTTTGCGGCACTTTACAGAGAGAGCCGCGTCTCTCTCTCTCTCTCTCTTTCTCTCTCTCTCCAGTAACGTTACACCTATCGCTCGGTTGGTCGCTCGGGAGAAGCTTACGTTTCATTCTGGCTCAGCAAATCCGTCGGAAAAATAATTGCGGTCTATGCAATGGTCATAGGTGCGCGCACTCTATAACTCGTGATGTTTTTACATATTATTCTTCCGAAGGCAGTTTCTCTGTCTCGCCTTCTCTCTTTCTCTTTCTCTCTCTCTCTCTCTCTCTCTCTCTCTCTCTCTCGGAAAATGCATGTTGCATCAGTGTTCTGGCGGGATTGGATCGATCAGTTTTGCATCGCGATTTTATTATAAACGCAGAAAGAGCTCGCGCACGCAGGCATCAAGGAACGCGGTCGTATATCAAAGCGAATTTCGCGATTACCGCGTTTCCATCAATTTCGCGGGAATATATATTGGACTTCGTGTGATTGTGTCGGATATTGTAAAAATATCGAAGGGAATTTTTTGCGCGCAGAAAATTGAACGGAGCCGTAATGATCATCAGCGTATGTTATTACAAAAAATCCTGAAATAGGCCACATCCGTAGATTCAGTACAAAATGAAATAATATAATTCTTGTGCCCGATTTTGCAATCTCGATTTCGTAATCTCTCCTCGGAATGTGTGTTTCTAATACAACTTTATTTCCATCTCTTATCCAAAAACTAAGGCCTTTGAAATAAATTTTTTTCGTCTTTTTTCCGAAAATTATCTATTATTTATTTTAAATGGATAATTTTTTTATTAAAAAAAAACGCGTCACCCGCGTTTGCGCGCGTTTGTAGAAAATGATACACGGGTGGTCCGGATCGAGGCGGTTCGCTGAGATGCGGTTGCAATCGTCGCGCGATAAATCGCGATGTAATTACACGCGAGTCCGCGTTAATCAGCCGCGTGAGTATCGGGCACGGCGGATTCCCGGACAACTGCGTATCCTTTCTGAGGCCCTCGAGTCCGAAGGGTTTATCGAGTTGCGTGGCGGCGGCGGCGGCACGAAACGTCTTTCTTTAGTGTCCATTAATTGGAAACGCCACAATATTTCACGATGGCAAACGGGTTAATTCTAATGCGCGTTTATGTATGCGCGGTCGGACTTCGCAAGTAGCAAGAGACTTTATTTAAGCGATATTAATGACGATCGTAAATACGTAATTCGCCATCTTTGTCAACAATTTAGAGATCCGGATTCGATTTCTGGCCGAGATGTCTTCTTCAATGGATTTTTTTTTAATTTTATGGGGCGATACATTGGATATTTTATACATTTTTTAAATATATATTTTATATGAGATGCCGAGCATCTTATGGTAGATGAATTTTCGAATTGAATTTAATTCGAATTCTTGCGTGTATTAATTAACACGTTTAAAATATACATTTGCACGTACATGCAACATATATTTAGGCTCGTGTATTGACTTTAAATCTACAGTTGGATATCAGGAATTTTATATAATATTTGTTGAAATAAAATTTATTTAAAAATATGTTATACATTTTATATAAAAAATCTATATAAATCTAATTTTTTTTTATAATGTTTGTTTAACAAAAACTCTCAGTAGAGAATATTAAAAATTCTTCTGTGGAGAATATTAAAAATTTATCGACAGACTGAGGGGATCTAAAAGATAAAATCCGAGGATAGAAAAAAAAAAAAGGAAGCAACATAAATTTCGAGCCCGAGAGAAAGCTAATCAAGGCTTAATAGCGTGCTAAGGTGCCTAACCTCCTGGCACAGGCCAGTGTGCTCGACATCCTGACAGAATCGCTCGTCGTCAAATCCCTTCGCTCTTATGCCGCACACCCGCGGCGTTGGCCGTGCGTATATACACCTTCGCTCGCGTGTGTTCCCACCGTTCCGACCGGACCGATTGCTTCTCGCGAACGGTTTGAGGGATCGCTGTCACAACGCGGGGGAAGTAAATAAAAAATATCATTCGGCACACCAGGTATGCGACCGCGCGCCGCGCGAGTTGTCGGGCAATCTAATCCAGTGCATTCCAGTCGAGAAACACGCACACACACGCACGCACCAAGCTGCTGCCACTTCTAAGACGCATTCCCCATCCGTCCCCTCAATATGCAAATAAAAATATAAATATGAAACACGAGATCACACGGTGCCACCTACGGGTCTTCTCGCAACATGGCGATGAGACGCGCGGATGACGAAGATGAAACGTGGTCTCGCAAAAGTGTCGGGAGAAGGACGCGGAAGGGAGGACGAGATTGCGGCTGAGTTAAGAAGAACCGAACCGCAAGAAAAAAAAAACCATTTTTGTTGTGCGCGGAAAATGAACCGGCAATCAGATTGTCCCGCGGCGTCGGGTCGAGTAACGAGAGGTCTCGCGCTATCGTCGCGGCACAGGCGGTCCCGCGGACCCTCTTATCACGCGTTGCGTTGCCAGACGTTACGAGGTAGTATATATACGCGATGCTTAGACGCTTAAATCACGATAAAGGCGCGGGAGGTTCCGAGTTTACTTCGCATTTGAAAAATATCTTTGTTGTGTTGGAAAATTAATGGAGTCGGTTAAGAAAATCAGGAATGGCGTTTTTATAAAATAAACACGTGCAAGACTTTGGATATTTAAAATAATATGACAGGAACGAGTTTTTTTAAATTCATGTCAGTAAAAAATATTCGATATTGCTCTTATGTCACTTAGACTAAAATCAAAATGAATTAATTAAAAGCAGCTTTTAGTTTTATTTTAACGAAAGAAAATCGGGGAAAAAAATATTTCCCTAATATTTTGTGACGTTTTATCGCGTCCGTTTCACGACAACGCGTGTGCATTCATCTCGTAAAAGCGCGTAAGGCACGAGGATCTTGATGGTCCTCGGGCGACGGCGGCGGATTAACGAGGGGGACCCTCGTAGATTGTAAAAGCATAAGTGGTCTCTCTCGTAAGTCGCGCTTTGTCGCGTCCCGATAGATAAACGCGGCGCGGAGAGACATTGCACGTGTCTGATACACGTTAATTCGATATCTTTTTCAAACAAATACTTGCGGTGTATATATAAAATGTCAACCGCGCGTGTGCGAAACTTGTCGAGAATTGCGCTGCGGCCAGAAATCTAACCAGAACTACTCGAAAATCTCAAAAAATGTTCGCAGCCTCAGAAAGTTTGTCAAGTTTCAAGATGTATCGGGTGTCTTGTATGTTGTTTTTTTTTTTTTTTAACTAGTTTTTATAAAATTAGCTTTCGTTCAGCAAATAAATAACAACAAAAGCGAGGGCCAAAAGAAAATATTATATACACACAATGATTAGAAACTGCAATGAGAGAAGAACATTATTTCCGCTTCACGCTAAGATTAATAATTAAATTGCCGTGTCTTTCCATTTATTTTTTGTTGCCATTTAAAAAATCAGACAGACAGCGCGCGAAGCGAATGATTTCGACGAGGAGTCACATTTGATGATTTAGGGATCGTAAATTCCGGTCAGTCTTCCCCGAAATTTCTTTCCTATTTTCTCTTCTTTAATTTCGCTTTGTGTTCGTCACGGTTCGCGCGTTAAGCACCGGACGGTCGGTTGTTGTCAAGCACCGAAATTTATATTCCCGCGGAAATGCGGGAGATGAACATCTGCTCTCGTCGTCGCGCGCGAAGAAATGCAAATTGAAACTGATTATTCCCGGGGATTTCGAGAAAGCTTCTTCATTAAAACTTCATTTTTTAAAATTTAATTAAGTCGCCATCCTTGCAGGGAGAAATCAGGCTTCTCATTACATCACTTCTTTCGGAACTCCGAAAGACAGTAGTTGAGTAGAGACATTATTTCTGTGTGAGTCGCGAAACTTGTCACTCTTAAATGTTAAATTTTAATTCGCACATTCTATGTGAATTTTAAAAGATCAGACGTATTTATATTATTGACATCAGTGCACGAACACTCGTGACTCAAAATTTTGCATTTTTATAAAAAAAAAAACCTCATGTGTAAATGTCAACCGCGTGTGTGAAACTTGTCGAGAATATTGTCTAGAAATTTTTTGGTAATTATTTAGATTAGGGGCTTCCTCTCCGATTTTAATGAGCTTGAAATATGTTGTTAGGGACAGGATTCTGAACAACTTTTCC
>QVOB01024032.1:0-10177 GCA_014839585.1 Pseudomyrmex concolor
TATTAGATGAAGTAAAAAGTTCTGAGCGTTTTCATCGTCGAAATAAAGCAAAAAAACGCTCAGAACTTTTTACTTCACCTAATATATGAGATGCAATTCTAGCATCCTATATGGAGGAAAAAAATTGAAATTTCAATTCAAACACGTATATATATATATAATAATTGAAATTTCAATTTTTTTCCTCCATATAGGATGCTAGAATTGCATCTCATATACAAAGGACCCCGTATACCTCCCTAACTAATTTTAAAATATTGCGAAAAAAACTCCTCAGCCAAAAGGATTAAAAATTAATTCAATTTCAACAAACTCGAGTTCAATCAATAATTGTCACGACGATCATATCGAGGATGTTCTGGCTTCTCGGTCTTCCTCGCGCGTGAAAAATGTGCCAATTGCTTTTAAGTAGATCTAACACCCGGATCGAGGCTAAATTTTCTATCACGGCCTGCTCGTAAAGGCCATTCCTCCGACGTTCCGTCCGATCGATCTCGTTATTGCTAATCTCGCAATCAGCGCGATGTGATTTACAAGATATCGCGGGATAATGTGAGAGATGTATCTCTGTGTGCGATATATAACACGATCTCGTTTCAATTGAAGAGACGAGATAGAACATATAAGGCACATGCAGGAACTACGCACGTTCCAGTTATACGTAGCGGATCGATCTTCTCACGTCTCGCGCCGTGAGAAAGGCGGATGTCCATTCTGAATTCGCGATACGGAACGAGAAGAATCTCTTTTCCTTTCTGCGACTCGTTCTATCTGGTGCAATTTTCGCACGTCGAAATCGCGAAAGTGCCGCCAATCGCGGTTTCTCTTCTCGATAGTGCGACACGAAATAGACTTTTTAATTGCATGTAATTCTTAGGGTAGGTTTTAAAGACTTGTCTTTTTTCCATTTGGAGACTCAGGCTATCTTTTAAATCATTATTATTTTTATGTGCTGGCTCTATAATTCATTCAATAAGAAATAACATAAAATTGCTCGATACACGTTTTTATTAGTATTAGTAAATAAATAAGTAAATTAATTAAATCAAATTAAAAAAAAAAAAAAAGAAAGAATATCATCTCGGCCGAGACGTTATGACCGCTATATTGGGTCAGCCATTTTGTATTTTGAAAAACGCCACATTGTATCTAAAAGTACATATTTTTACCTAAATTTTGCGATCTTAAACGAATTTTTTGAGCCACATAATTTTTGAGGAGCTTGGGGTGTTTGTTTGACAAAAAATGCTTCATATATATATATATATATATATGTAAAATATTTTTATATTTTTTATATTATATATATTTATATTTATATTTATATTATATATTTTTATATTATATATTTTTGACTTAGCCTTAATTTTTCTCGAGTTGCAGCGCGAGCAGCAGCACGCGGGCGCGCGTTTTCATCGCCTTCTGTCTGCATTCCGCGACGCGCCTCGTTAGACTTGACACGTATTACTTTGCATTCTCCGTAAGCGTCTCTCTCGGGCAGGCGAATTTGTCGTAACGAATAAGCTAGGCCCGCGGACTTCCATCTTGAAAAATCAATCATCCGTTTTTCCTCAACTTGGTCGGAAAATCACTTCGGAGAGAATCGAAATTTATTTCGATCCCGAATAAGGAAGAATAATTAATGTTGTCGAATACCGGCACGCGCACGAGAGACATTGCGCGTGGTCGTTCTTGCGTGGCATCCTTTGAGGACGTACAATTAAATTATATGTATTCAATAATGATTTATACACGTCTTTCATCTTGTTTGAATTAATGTATCGTGTAACATATCTCAGAGCGAGTGTAGAGCACTTTCATGAAGAAGAAACTCTTCCTCGAATAAGAAACGGAGTTTGACTTTTAACTTTTTTTACAAGAACACACACATATTTAGCTTCAAAATAGCTTCAAAAAGAACTATTAATACATCTCGACGTTTCTCCGTCGAGAGGAAATCCATTCATATGATAAATCTGAAATATCCGTTTAGAATGTATATTTAAACTAGTCGCGATAACGCAGCTGTCATTGTGAGAGGAAATGTACACGCGTAGAAATCTCACGACACTTGAAAGAAAGAGGAATTTTCTGCTTGCGATAAGATACGTTTATTTTCTCGGTTGGGATAGATTTCAAGTGACACGCGCGGTTATTGGCCCTAAAAATAAATATATACAACGTGTTCGACGAGGCAAGAATTTAAAAAACAAAAAAAATCTGAGAGAAACAGAAAAACGTCGTTGATCCAAGAGCATCTGTCTCGCGAACACGAGGCGATAAGGACAGTCCATTTCACGGGCGCGCACAAAGGACTCGCGCGACATTTCACGTCGATAGCGTTCACGAAGAGGCGCGGCGTGTCAAGGTTTTCAATGTCAGGTTAGCGCCAAGGATACCGTAGCGTCGACACACGTGTATATTATCGTCGCGAAAAGTTTTTTTTCTGCTCGACGTAATTCATGTCGACCGGTAACGTCTCTTTCCGAAAAAAAAAAAGAAATAGAGTTCCCGCGCGCACTTACGCTTATTCGCACGCGATTCCTTCGTCTCGCCGATCAATTCGCCGAGATAAGGACACGCGAGAGTCGTTAATTGCGATTACAATCCGAGGAATACCTATCGCCGACGCGCGATCCAAACGGCAGCGCGATATCGACTATAGAAATTGCACGAAAAAAGTCTTGCAAAATGTCTAATACAGGAGAGAAGTTGCCGAGATTCCAAGGACGACATTTCGGCGCTTTTTACGCAACTTCGCGCGCGCGAGCGAGCGCAATGTAAAAAAGAAATAAGTGTTTTTGAGGTGCGCGGTACGCGAAGTAGTTCAACGTGCGCGCAAATGTTGCTGAAAAGCGGATAGCGGAAGTGAAGGTAGAAATCGATCAGTGTGACTGGTCGACTGTCAAGTTCTTGCTTCAACTTGACCTAATCATATAGAACCGTTTGTGATGAAGAAATTTCTATAAAATTGCTTTTTCTCTCTCGTAGAGAGGGGGAAAGAGAAGAAAGAGAGAGAGAGAAAAAAAAGAAAGAGAGAACAGTGATTACATATTTAATGGAAATTAATTTTCTTGTTTAAAATGGCTTCATGTTATGTTTTTTTATAATTGTAATTTTACTTTTTAAAACAATTATATAGCAAATTCCAAAGATCAAGATAAATTTGACGTAAAATGGTAACGGTTGATGACGTAAACGCGCTCTGAAATAGAGAGAAACAATAGCGAATAAATTTCACCGGAGCTCTGTCTTTATTGATCGTCTCTTCGGTATCTCCACGAAAATGCACGCTCCGTGACGTTGTTACGTCAGAAATAAAGCTTTCAAATCCACAATTCTTCCACGTGATGACAAAATCGAGAGAAAGATTACTTTAACAGAGAAAAAAGACACGACAGAGAGGGGGAGTAAAAAAGAGCGCAACTATATAGACGACTTGGAATACATTTTCCGTATTTTAAAAGCCAAAGTTGACTCGAATGCTACAACGAGACCATCTTTTTGTGTCAGAAAAAAAATGTAAGATTGAAAAAGAAAAAAATAAATAAATTACAATAAAGTAAATTAGCACATCAGAGGATATTTTCATGTTTCCAGAATTCTAAATATAATCACGCGGATGATTTACTCGCAAGAGAGTTCGCGAAAAGAAGACGCGCGGGGAAGCGAGCGAGAGAGGGCGAAGGGGGAGGGAGAGCAAGAGGAGGATGATGAAAAAGAGAAAGGTATGATAATTACCAAGGATTCGTCCCCATTGTCAGCGCTCATAGCCTTCCGCTAGCGCTAGAGGACTCGAACTCGTCGTCTTCGTCGCCGGGCTGCTGCACACGACGACGTCGCTTCTCTTCGCGGCTTCGCTTCCGGCAATACAACACGCCGATGACGCTCGTCATTCTGCGCCGTCAAGCTCCGTCCCCCGGACGGGATCGATTCCCGAGGGAATCGCACCGTGATAGCCACTCCTGGCCTAACTTGTCATCCGGCATCTCTTACCGCAATAATAATCGCCACAATAAAACGTCTTCGGAAAGTTCGTCTCGTGTTCTGAGATACACGGTGTCGCTCTTGAAAACTGCCAAGAACGATTGTACGATAAAGGCAGGAAAAGAGTAAAAAAAAAAAAAAAACAATGAGATTAAAAAAATGAAAAATTGTAATACGAAATTCTGTCAATATTAGCGGAGAAAATTAAAAAGAAGCAGATGGAAGATATTTTATTAAATGGAAAGCGCGTAAAGATGTTTTTACTTAAACAACAGCGTGCTATATTAAAAATTCCTGTAACGTGTACAAACAATGGAGGATTATAAGCATAATAAGGATTATAAGCATAACAGTTATATAATGTACCGTAGCAAAGTTTGTTAGTATATATTTGGAGTAAAGTATAGCAATATATAACGATCATATGAGATATCCGATGAGATTAAAGTGATGAATAGATTTGCGTTTCCATCCCTTGACAGAAAGAAAGAGAGCGCAAATTCCTGGAATGCATGAAGCAGTGTTAACGGTCAATGACAGAAGTCGAGTGCCGATTTAGAAGAGGAGAGAGGGATATACATCGCGTTTTTCTCGTGATAGTCACCGCACGTTTCGAAGTACCCTCGTGTGATATGTACGTACTTTAGGCTCCCTTGTGAGCGCCCCCCTTTCAAAGCGCGTGCACTCTCACGGGCACTCCACGACGAAGGCCGGAACGAGAGCGACGAGGACGGAAGACAATGCGGCGGGTGTGAGCGCGAGAGAGACCAGAGAGGACACTGACACACGAAACGTCAACGACACCTCGAAGCACGTCGTCGACTCTCTTCTCTTTCTCTCTCTTTCTCACGTCATCCTTTCTCTTCTCTTTGTCCTTTACGCCGAAGCAACCCTCGGAACTTCACTCACTTCACAACGAGCGATTTTATAAAAATTTCACTCGGAGCTCCGACAAAACTTCGCCTTCTGCGTCCGTGTGTGTTTCGCTTATAAACCCGAGAACGGACGGGCAGCGACTTCTCTCTCTCTCTCTCTCTCTCTCTGTCGAGCGAACGAGCCGAGTGCCGTTCTCTTGGAACGCTTGGACTGGAGCGCACTGGGAAAGGGAGCGGAGGGAGACGCCACGAATACACGCGTACCACGGTACCCGCTTGCAAAAGGAAAAACGGGAAGCTAAGAGAGGTAAGAGGGATCAGGACGCGCGTGAGCCGTGACGCGTCAGGAAAATTGCCAGCCGAGGAGGAGCCGCGGCTTCCCTCGCGGGTCGGACCTCGGTGTGCGACTGTGGTGTAGTAACCACCACGTCGCAACACACCGGCATATCTCCGGTGTGACGATCTCTTTCCCACCATGACGAAATCCCGAGTGGGGAGAAGGTACATACTTACACGATGGTACCGCCATTTGTTGTAGCAGAGGTGCTCTCCTCCCGGCTTCGCTGATGAAAGTGTATTCAGGAGCGGGGATTCGCAGGTCTCGCGGCTCGACGGTTTTGAACGATTTTTTCCGAACTAAATCTTTCACCTTCAAATTTCTTACTTACACCAGTGATCGATTTAGCTCCCTGGGTTCATTTTAATTTTAATTTTTTTTTTTTTTTTTTTCAATTTTGCAAGGATGCGCAAACGAGACGAAGACGCGGAAATGATCGAGAAATCGGAGTCGAAAAATTTTCACTTTCGGAAAATTTTAAGGCGCTTTTATATTCCGAAATTTTATTTTTTCAAGATATATTTAGTAGAAAAAAAAACAGCTTGCGAAATTTAATGAAACAATTAAAACCGCGATGTGAGTATAAAGTTGATTCTCATAAAATTGAAATTCAAAGCACAGGACGAAGATACTTTTGCAGTCATGTTTCCGAACGTAGAAGAAGTAACTTACGCGAATAAATTATTCAACTTTATGTAGTTTGTGTTTGAATAAATATTATTATAAGTAGTAGTAGTATTTAAAAAATTCTGATGTTTTTTTTTATAAACTCGTTAAAATAAACTAAAACATAATTTGAAGTTTTAAAATAAAACATGAAACATAAATAAATAAAATAAATAAATAAAATAAAACATGATCCGATATCTTTTAACTATAATATACGAGTTTATCGAGCTTCTCTAGTTTTATCTGTTCATTTATCCTTTCCATTTCCGTTTGCTTGAATTTTACTTAGTCTTGATATTCCACGTGTGCGAATTATTTTTAGTGTACAAATTAGACTGTTTCAAATTGATTGTATAAAATAACGACGGAGAAGATAAAACAATATTACTTGAAAGAACTTAGTACAAAACGAAACAGATGGAATATATGGGGATGGGAAACATTAGTCTTTCTCTTTTCAAAAATAGGACTTTCATCAATGAAAGACACGAGTACGCATTCGTACCTTTAACGCTAAATGTGGCTGCTCAGTTCATTGAAAAATTTTTTTAATTCGTTAAATTTTTTTTCCGTTGAAAGAGATATATAAATTATATCGCAATGCAAAACGGGAGGGAGAGAAAGAAGACCACCAAACAGCTACTTTTAACGCTAAACGCACATGTTCGAGAAGAAGAACAGAGACTTAGACAAGACAGACGTTTAGACACGATAGATAGACGAGACATTTTTCACAACATTTAATAAAACGCTATCAACTATGTATGCCTCTTTTTTACTCAAATATTCTAAAAGATACTTACATACGTGTTATAATTTTTATATGTTTATCCTTTTCGCAATGCCACGCGCGCGCGCGCGCGGACGTGTCACATCCCTTTCTTTTGCATTTAGAATGCAAAAAACTCTTCTCTCAGGATTTCTCCTTTTCTTTTTCTCTTTCCCGTTGCGTTTCACCCTTTTGCGTCTCCGCTCAAATCAGTGATTTGTTTTCTGTTAGTTTTTTTTTTTTTCTTAGGCACCGATCATTGGTGATGAACATGATTCACAGCAAAGCA
This sequence comes from Pseudomyrmex concolor, assembly GCA_014839585.1. NCBI lineage: Eukaryota > Metazoa > Arthropoda > Insecta > Hymenoptera > Formicidae > Pseudomyrmex > Pseudomyrmex concolor. The sequence goes on from QVOB01024032.1 coordinate 6,927, forward strand.
AAATAAAAAAAGAAATAAAGAGAAAAGGAAAAACAGATTCCTTGTTTGCGGGGGCTGACACGTCCGGCCTCAAATGTACGTCTCTCTGTAATACATGAGTGTACATGTGTGTGTGTGTGTGTGTGTGTGTGTATACATATGTGTGTGTTTTTGTGTGTTTGCACGTGTATGTACGTAGATGTGTACAAATTTAATACTAATCGTGTGTGTCTCTCGCATTTCGTTTATATGTTTCGCTTATGTATACTTCAATTAATCGTGGACATAGCGATCAACGTCCCGGGATGCGCTACAAAGAGAGGTCCGTTTTCTCTTGAAGTATCTTCTACTAAGGGAGGGTGATTGATTGGTTGATTGAGGATGATGGGCGTGCAAAAGGTAGTCGGCGTGGTGTGCGTGGCTCTTCACGAGTTTTCTGTCAGCTTCTTATAACAATTCGTCGCCTCAAGCGCGAATTTCTTTTTCTACATCTTCGTCCACGTTATATCTCCCCTCTCCCCCCCCGATACTAATCGCCCGATTTCGATATTTTGCGTTTATCGACTATGCAAGTCTTTCCTTTTAAAGCAGGCAAATGATCTTTTTTTTTTGCGCTTCTTTACTCAGAAGAGTGAGATCGAGCAATTGAAGTCGTGTACAAATTACGCAGGCACCATAATATTAAATTACAAATGTGGTTTTACAAATAGAGAAAAGGAAAACGTCGACCATATCGAGCGCCCGTTTTTTTTTTTACCGAAATGCAATCGAGGACAATTGATATCTATATGCAATTATAAGTAATAATAATCGCGTTATTGTTACATACTTTAATTATTATTTAACAATAAATATAAATTATTAGTGTTTTTCTTATATTATTGTTATATAATAATAATAATAATTACGATTGTAAAAATATAGATTTTAAAATTGTGACAATACATAATGTAACGCAAATAAGGTTACAGCGTTTTCTAACATAGCTACGTACTTACAACAATAATGAGAAACTCTTTCGTTCTGGTGTTTTTCTTCCTCTCTCTTGCGCGCACGATTAGAAAATAACAATGTATCATTTACAAAATTGAAAAATACTTATATATACACACATTTTTTTATACACTTTTTTCCCCTCTCTTCCACTACTTTATACATATAATTTAATAAATATAATAATTTGTCATTTTTAATATATATATATATGTAATCAGAAAAATATAAATATCAGAAATATAATATCGATAATAAGAAATATTTGTTTTTTCTGTTTTTTTTTGGCGCGCTCGTCATGATCGAGATTTTCGAGGTTTAGTCGCTTGTTAAACTCGCGGAGGAGAAGAAACTCGAAATCCGCGCTTAAAAACCGTCGATCTCCGTTACTCAGAAATATTACCGCTCTCAACTTCTACATTTGACCGGCGTAAAAAAAGGTCCATATAATTTGTCCCTTAACTCTATAAATCTGGCGGACTGCACCTTTATTATTATTATTTTTTTTTTATTTTCTTCGTATGCACAAGTATCACAATCGCTTCACGTTTCACGCTCGTCTACGAATGTGCATGTGTGCTCATTTCTGTTCTTCATTCTTTTTTTTTTTTTGTTTGTTTGTTTGTTTTTCTGTCTTCGCCTTTTTCGAAACGGCGATCGGCAAAAAATTTTTTCGCTCGCTTTACGTCTGAAAATGTCACCTCTAAAAACACGACTTTAGGACCATCACAGATAAAATAACTTAAGAACGTAAGACGTAGCCGTAAGGAAATTGACCAATCAGAATGTATCCTATATCCCTACTATTTTCAGACGTAAGACGTCAATCGTAACGTTGAAAAATTCCGTAAGAATGAAATTTTCACGTCTTACAGTTGATCAATCACAAGCCATCTTCCATAACGCGCTCGAGTAAAATGACTGACCACGATGATTATTGCAATACGTTTGATTTTGACGATAATAATCCATATATTGAGATTTTGGCCATTGCACAATGATCTTCAGTTTCTTAAAATTTCAACTATAGATATTCCTTCATTCAATGCAATAAATAATTTGAAATATAAATGTGTGTTTTATTTTATAATTATAATACATTTACCAAATATAACCCCATAAGTTTTCTATTGTCAAAAAGCATAGATACATTTTAACACCAAACAATTCAAAATTTGCAACTCGACATTACATTAAATCACTTTGAAACATTAATACCATATTATGAAAAAATAAAAATACTGTTTGAAACACTGTGTTGGCTCGATTTGTCAAGTTATAGTCACGGTTTAATAGAGGAAGACCTTCCCGCGCTTATTATTGGTTGAATGTTACGCATTACGTTAACTGTGTGTGTTGGACGTTATGTTTAACGCCTTAAGTTTAAGGCTTACGTCTTTACGTAATTTTATGTGTGATGGCCTTTAAACACGGCGGCTCTAAAGATTCGAGAGATCCGAAACTGTTTAATCTAATCAGCGAGCTCGATTCACACACTTATTGAGATCATTTTTATGATTTCAATGTTCGTCAACGCTAACGAGTCAAAGATAACATTAGAAAATTACAAGCTAAATTTAAATAAAAGTTTTATTTACTAAAAACATATTGTCGACCGTCGTTTTTTCCATAAAAAAAAAAAAAACACGATGTCGCACCAGCTGGAAGAAATACCGTGTGTGAAATACGATTCATTTCTAGCGATTTTATATGATTTCTAAACAGTGTGACGACGAGCATTCATTGCTGGAGAACAGCTGTTACAAGATATCGAGGGAGAAAGAATCTAAAAAAGAAAAATCACCAGTTTATCAACTTCATCTGAACTTACATGCTTTCTTCAAGATAAGAAATCCCTCCCTCCCTAAAGAAATATGTACACAAGCTTAAATATGTAAAAGAAAAAATGCAATAACAATATATATATATATATATATATATATATGTATATAAAGTATAAAATACAGTTATATACTAGTCGTAACATTTAAAGAGCGGTTCTCTCGAATTTAGAGCAAGCGCAGACTCTCGTTCTAAGTCAACTGCATTACATTCGCGAACGCATTCGCCCCCTCCCGAACAACATTCGAAGCTTGTTTAAAAAGACACGCGACCCGCTTCCGGTCGAATTGGCCCTATGCTTAAGGTATTAAAGTTAGGTATTATTTAAACTGCAATCTAAAGCTGATCCCATGTTATTTCTTGGTCACAACCTCGTTTTTAAATCTCTTCCGATAAAATTGCTCGCGGATCACACTTTTGAAAGAAATTCCGACGAA
>QVOB01024035.1:0-16377 GCA_014839585.1 Pseudomyrmex concolor
CGACAGATCCGGGATCGAGTGTGGCTTGTGTATGAGATCATTCGCCGCTTCGGACTACTTCGCTGGTACCTCGTGCTGTCAAACGAATCGCACTGACTAGCGTCGTTTCGCGACTCGTCGACGAAGGTCCGCGAATGACACGTCCGTGCCCGTCGCCCCGGCGTCTACAAATTTCCTTTGTTTACGCTTTATGCGAGAATCAGGGATATCCAGGATAATTCGATAGCATCGAAGCCTTGTTCTCATCATCTGTATCGATATTTTCGGTTGATGGCACAATAGCATTTTCGAGGCATTCTTCATCATCGACCAGTTATCGAAATTACGACACTCGACCGTAGATAGCGAGGTTCAATATTGTTCTCTTGCTCTTTATCTTCAGAGAGAGATATGTCTGTTAAAAACTTAATATAAAGAGTTCAACTTTCAATTTTAAAAACTTACTAAAAATAGTTTCCAATAAAAGAAATTAAAATTTATTCTGATAGTAAAACACTTAAATATTCTCTTAAGTTGTTAAACAATCAATGCGCACATTCATACAGTGGTATGTGTGTAACAATATTATAATTATGCAAAACAATACACGGTGTTAAAGTAGGTATGTCACGTAGATGCAACGCATTATCTATGTACTCTGACTCTTTATGACTCACTAACTCCGTCTCATTTCTTATCTCGAGCGAGCAAAAGCGTGCAAAAGCACACTTATAATTACTATCGCGAATCGCTTTTTGCGATTTATCTCGATGAAAGTAAAAAACCAATTCGCAATACGACAAGATTATCTACTTCTGTGAAAATGACGTCGCTAAATTGTCATTCGCACTTATGTATGTGGAAAAAATACGAAATAAAAAAGTATATTTCATAATGTACATATAATAAGGCACTCTCGCCTGTTGAATAATTGCCAAACTAGTTTTATGTATATACAAGAATAACAAAAGTTCTGTGTTTATCATATTAAGTTAGTTCGATTACATGCGAGATTGCGAGATTTGTTTAGTAAGAAGCTTAAGATATCTGCACACAGATCCATGCAATTGCGATGTAAACAACGCATTACGCGATTCTACGTTTATGTCACCACATCTCAACCATGTCTCGCTAGATAACAAAAATCGGGTCAACCTCTCGATGAAAACAGAAATTTCGCTATTGATCAAAGGGACATCTTGGGTGCGTATCGGAGAACGCATGTATTTTTCTTAATTTTTTTTTGCAAATTACATCACACGTACTAAAACAAAGATTCCGGGAGAACACAACAAAGGCCGCTCGCTAAAATACGCTGCTTTGAGCGAGCTTCTTGTATCTTCAATTTTTAGCGATAAAAGTTCTATAGCGAGAAGACGCTTTTATGTGCGCAGAAACTTTAGTCTAACAGAGTAGCAAAAAGTGACGGAAAAGAAGATCTGGCTCGTATGCAATTCCGGATCGTCAACGAGACAAGAATTCCGCGCGGAAAGCTTTTCTTGTGCAGGTCCTTTGTGTTTGTGCTTCAAATTGCATCCTTGCGCAAAATGGCTCGCACGCGAAAACATTCGGGTTGCAATTTACGCTCCGGCATAATAAGTATTATCGCAGATTCTATCAGACGGAAAACAATACAATCTGCCAATATCGCTGAAACAAGAAGACATTTTTTTCGAGCACTGATCACCGTGCACTTAGCGATAAGCGGGCGAATGTCCTCTACGTGTATAAACACACATCGATTTTCCTCCGTCAGCTGTTCATTGACAATCGTATTGTTGATGCACGACGAGATCGCGAATAACGCGACAAATCCTCTTTGGAATTGATTTCTTGATTGCGCGAAATTTTTTCTTACCTTTGCACTGCCGCTGCATCTTTAACGTCGCCACACACGGCGACGGTACGTCAAACTGGAAAACTACGCGGCGATGATGCTTGACGACGACGACACGGTCGGGCGCGACGAGGTGTAAGTATGCGCGCGAATAGTCGATAGACATCGACAGTGACGACGATAGGAGCTGCAAATGCGCTGTTGCGTCGACGCCGAAAACGCGCAGTATATGTTCCAATAGACAACTGTCATTCGAAAATAATAGATATCAAAAATATATATGTAGAAAAGATATAATGTAATAGGAAAAATATGTGTAAAAAGAAGAAAAATGCGAGGACAGTTGTGATTATATGTTATATATACCAGTATATATGTATGTAAACAATAAATAACAATCTTGCTAAGTGGATATATTAATGCAAATCAACATTATCCTTACATTATCACTCACTTCTTGATCCACAACAAGACTGACCACTTGCCTAGTTCGGAAAACGAACTCTTCGCATGCGAAACTCCGTTCTTTACAAATTTGTCTCTTGACCTAAGCTTGGATAATAGAACCAAATAAATGTAGATAGTTTTTATCTGTCGAATTGTTTCGTAGAACATGGCTATGCAGTTTGCGCTCACGAAACATACACATTGCGGCGCTTTAAACCGTAAACTTTACAGTTCACTCTGCTTGGTCTATGACTGCGTTCCGATATTCACTGCCAGTACTAAATCTATAGTGTACGTAGCATAGATCATAGATTTCCAATACTGGCAAGTGATTTTCGGAACGCAGCTTATATATATATGTAGTCATTGGCGAATATGGATTTGACGATTATCCGGGCGGAGACGAGAAACAATCATGTATTACTCCGCTGCGGTAACCATAGCAACGGTTTATACGGAACTACTTTCGGAAGTTCACTTGTTAACTTCGATCCGTAGAATTCATTGGCGACGATCGAACGTTACTGTTCCGCGATTTGCACCGCGTTTTTCGCGCAAACGGCCAAATTTGTCGGTTGAATCAGCTCGAGAAATTGTTCTCGTGAATCCGACCGAACAATCAAATTCACTGATATCGTCAGTGAAGTGTCGCTCCTTCTTGACCGTCCACAGTAGTAGGATTGTTTGTTCTTCGTGAGGGAATATTTGCATTTCCCGATGTAAGTATGCAATGACAACGTCACGCGAGATGCGAATCAGTTGCTCTCGACGATCCATTTTCCGGAAAACGAAACGAATGTCCGCGAAAATCTTTATAAACGATTGTCGCTGTACAAGTGACACATCTCGTATATACATTAATCAATAACAGAAGCTAATATTGACCGCTCGGAAATTTATTTTCTATCTTCCAACCGTGACGACAATGAAGTAAAATCCATTAATGATGTTTTATAACCATTTGCTCGCAAAAATTGCATGCTAGATTGTACTTTTATACATCATAGTTAAAATTTATAATTAAAAATAAAGAATTTTTTTCTCTTTCTCTTCCCCCTCTTTTTTCTCTTCCTTTTTCTCCCTCTTTTTCTCTTTTCTTTTTTCACTTAGTACTTTTCTGGTAATCTAAAAAAAATATTTTATTGAATATATAGGATGATTTAACATTTATATGAAAAAAGGTAATTGATTTACTAGAGGTGGCAATAATAATGGACTTATTTCTAGTAGATTTGGCACACATACTAGAGGAAACACTATTAATGTAAGAGGTGGATTGAGAGGAAAGCTACCTGGTGGTAGTTTAAGAAAAGTAAATTGGGACCTTCATACTTTAGAACCACTACGTAAAGATTTTTATACAGAGCATTCTGCAGTTAGAAACAGGTATTAGTTTAAAATTACATAGAGTAACTTTAGAATTATAGAATTTGTTTTTGAACTTAAATTAAATTAAATTAGATCCAATGATGATGTAAATCAATTTCGGCACAATGCGGAAATAACTGTCAAGGGTGAAAATGTTCCAAATCCTATACAATACTTTGAAGAGGGAAATTTTCCACTCTATGTAATGGAAGGTATTCGTAGACAAGGGTACTCACAACCTACTCCAATTCAAGCCCAAGGATGGCCTATTGCTCTCAGTGGCAGAGATCTTGTTGCAATTGCTCAGACTGGTTCTGGGAAGACACTTGGTGTGAGCAGAATTAAAAAATATTAATATTATTTCTAAAAGATAAAAAGAAATGTTTAGATATATTAAATATATCACGCATAAGCACTGGAGATGGCCCGATTGTCTTGATTTTAGCTCCAACCAGAGAATTAGCTCAACAGATTCAAGAAGTAGCTAATTGCTTTGGGGAGTCTGCAGCTGTAAGAAACACATGTATTTTTGGTGGTGCTCCAAAAGGACCACAGGCACATGACTTGGAAAGAGGCATTGAAATATGTATTGCTACTCCAGGTAGACTTATAGATTTCTTAGAAAAAGGAACTACGAACTTATGCAGGTATGTATAATTACATGTATTAATGAAAAACTAATCTACATGTATTTTTCAATTGTGAAATAGCAAGCCTCTAAATTTATTCTAAATCTGATTATAGATGCACTTATTTAGTACTTGATGAAGCTGATCGTATGCTAGATATGGGATTTGAACCACAAATACGAAAAATAATTGAGCAGATACGTCCTGACAGGCAAGTGCTGATGTGGTCAGCAACATGGCCTAAAGAAGTGCGCGCACTTGCAGAGGATTTTTTAACCGACTATGTTTATCTTAATATCGGTTCCTTGACTTTGTCGGCTAATCACAACATCACTCAAATCATTGATGTTTGCCATGAATATGAGAAAGATTCGAAGTTATACAGACTGCTTCAAGAGATCGGCACTGAGAAAGAGAACAAAACTATTATATTTGTGGAAACCAAGCGTAAAGTAGATGATATTACGCGAAACATAAGGCGCGATGGATGGCAAGCCGTGAGTATTCACGGTGACAAAAATCAGCAAGAAAGAGATCACGTATTACAAGAGTTTCGCAGTGGAAGAGCGCCGATTTTAGTTGCAACTGACGTTGCCGCCAGGGGCTTAGGTACGTGAAATTTTCATGACCAAGTCATGTTTTGATGTAGGCACTAAGAGAGTCACGGTTAAACTGGGTATTGGCAACACTTATTGGATTAGCCGATGATGCGTTATTAGACTGAGGTCAGCCGACAGCTGTGTACGTAGCAGTGTGTCATGCATTGGAACTTTTTATCGTTATTGGTTTCAGTCGTATTATAGAACGATGCAAAAGTTATTAGTTTTATGTAATTTCTGCTTCTTACAAATGAAATTTTATTTTATAATTTATACATGCCGAAAATTTACTTTTACATAATATTATTTTAGGTTTTTTGCAGTTATTATTACATGCCATTCATTTTTCCTAAAAATAAATTTGTGTATCTTCACTTTTTTTGTGAAAGAAACAGAAGAGAAAGAAAACAATGTCTTTGTTATTTTTTATGCTTTGATTATATATTTTTATATTGGTATACAAGTTGGACACAATGTTAAAATAGTTTTTATTAATTTTGAGGATATAATGTATATAAGGGTTCTGAAAATGCACACAAGCTACCACTAAGTCTGTCTGCTTTTCTTTTTCAGAGGCACAGAGTACCCTAACTCAACGCGGTGTACTGCCAGTATTGGGCAGACACAGTGATTATTTTATTTTTCTTTGCTTATATCTTATTCCAATTCCCAAACAAAGTGATAAATTTATCTGCAGTTTAACTTTTGTTTTAACATTCTCAATGTCACATAGTAACAAAGCGAACTTTATTGTCTATATATTAATTAATCATTGGATCAAGTGACAATGACTAAATCATTATGAGAAAACGTTTCTAATGGTAAAAGAATTCTCTAAGCTTGCAGACAATTGTTGCATTTAATAAAATGAAAAATGCAACTGTTATCTAGTGCCTCTAACTTTAAGGAATTAACATACAGTATTTATCCAAAAACTAATGCACTCAGGCTTAAACCCTAAATTGCTGCCTTTATCCCAAACCAGACACAACCGCTGTGTCTGTCTAATCTCTAGGCCACCGGTATATTACCGTAAGAAAACAACCAGAATTGCCCCACTTTAAAAGCAAACGGGGTTGTTCTTGCTGATTTCACATCGAAATTTCCAAATAAAAGGTGGGTATCTTTATAAATCTGTTTTTATTGACTAAATTTATCTGGTAGTTAAAATAGTAATTGTTCTGTTTTTTGAAGTAATAATATACTTTGTACTTTGAATTAGGATTTGTTTCATTATTGATATGGTTGTTTTATATTATCGTTTCTTCTTTTTTCTTCTTTTTTGTTAAAGAATTTTATGAAACAAAATGATTATTTAAATATATCAGCACAAGCTAATGAACTTTTATTGTTCAAGAACGTTATTGATTCAGATAGAGTATCAAAAAAATTGTTTCCTTAGTTCTCAGAAAAAAAAATTACAAAATATTGTATTGCAGAAAAAGAAAAGTTTTGTCAAAACACAAGAAGACGTGTTTTATCAAGAAAGGCATAAAATATAAAAAGTATAATCTATCGTTGTTCATTAATATTCTAATCTTGACATTTTTGTTTGATCGTATTTCACAGATGTAGATGATGTGAAATACGTTATAAATTTTGATTATCCATCCTCATCGGAGGACTACATACATAGAATCGGTCGAACGGGGCGTAAGCGACAGACCGGAACGGCATATGCATTCTTTACGACTCATAATATGAAGCACGCTGGAGAATTGATAGAGGTATTGAGGGAAGCTGGGCAAAATATTAATCCACGTCTCAGTGAAATGGCAGAGATGGCAAAAACGGGAAATTTTGGCAACAGAAGTATGTTTTAGTGATCAGTAAACTCACTATTAACACTTGTAATACTTGATTATTTTTTTCATAAAAATGTTATCGATATATTTATAAATCCTGTATCTCTTTTTTTTAATATAAAGATGGAAAACGGTTTGCGGAACGATTTTCTTCTGGTACTAATAACACGGAACGAGGTAACAGCCGAAGAGTCAATAATGACGGCAAAGGAAGAGGAGGCAATTCCGCAAGAGGAAGAGGCTCTACTCACAGCGGAAATTCTTTTCACTCTTTTTCTAATGTTTATTCGGGATCGGATTACAGTAATTACAGTAATGCAAAACAAAATACTTCTTTGAGCCAAAGTACGACGTATGGATATAGTACTCAGAGAAATTACGGACAGGGTAATATGCCTCAGAATTATGGAGGTGGCGATAATTATGGAAATGGTTATCCATATAGAAGCACAACTTATTAATCACGTTATTTTGTGATTGACAGCGCGTAATAATCTAATCAATTCACGTTTAGTTATAGCAAATTCGGTTATAAATGCAAATTAAAGTTTGACTTGTAATAGCCGTGATAGGCATTATTGGAAAACGAGAGTAGCGTATGTACTAAGTTGTGTCAAATATGGTTACGCGACACGAGAAAAAGAACAAACGTTGAAACGTTGATACTACATTATCTAAACATATAACAGATAATGAATATTTGCAATTCAATTCTACATTTGTTGTTAAATATAATCTCTTTAAATATTTTAAATTTAATGAATTAGTAAAGTTAAATTTGACGCAATTTTACTGCATTTGCAGCCAACTTTATGCATGTTATTCTTGTTTAAAATAGCTTAACTAACATTTAATAATACTGAATATAAGTTCCTATAAAAGTATTAGTGTGATCACGTAAAAAGGTTTTATTTTTTTTTTTTTTGTATTTAAATGACTGTTTTGTATAATTTTGTACAATATTTCTTTACAAATGTGATAATCATTTATTTTACAAAACAAAATTAGTCTTATATATTTTTTGAAATTATTTCATTTATGAATCTCGTTTACAGTGTGTATTATTTTCTTATAAGTGATGGATTCATATTAATTATTTGAATAATTTATTTTATTTTGTAATACAAAAGATCCGCGCTATATAAAACTATACTACAAACTGGAAGTCTTGCAATTATATGTAATATTAAAACCAAAGATGTTAGTAATTTTAATTTAATCTTTAATATACAGTATCGTATTACTCTCTGCAACAAGTGTCTTCTTCTTATTTTTTAAGAGAGAGAGATATTAAAAATAGACATCGCAGAACGATTCACTTCCACATCAAGTTCTTAGAACTTTGTAACTGATTGTGAGCATAGTAATAACAAACATATACTTGTGAAAGTTAAGTTTTGTAAACTTGATAATGCACTAGCAAATCTACTTGCATTAATTTTGTTAATATTTGTGAAAAACATCGTTTACTTCGACGATACATTACTGAAAAGAAATATTTGTTGTATGAGATTTTATGTGATATAGTATTAATAAATATAACTTGGTTTTTGTGAAAATATGACATTGTTTAAAATTTTTTAAGAGATATACATATGTAGAATAATCTGGAAATGGTTTAACGTCTGCATTTTTGATATGCATTTCTTGGCGCATAAAAATTGAAATTACCTTTTTTTCGATGTCTTCGATTTGCGATGTCAAACGCAGTTGTCAAAAGATTACTACAGAGAGGACGCAAGAGTACCGTACGTATAAAGACCAATCTTCATAAGACAAACGCAGGTAGCAGATCTCACGAAATTGACCAATCACGTTGATCAAATCAGCCAAGTCGGTATTTCATGAATCCGAACGTCGGATTGTCCAATGATCAGAATAGTTCGTAGTGCGCATGCGTGACTATAGTCACACGATTTTGTCATATGTATGTGTTTTCAAGAATAGTAACCTCTCTACACACTGTATAATCAATAGTCACTTCCGGCGTCGAACACATCGTATTACATTTTTTAAAGTATTTGTAAGAGTAAAGAGATATTTGTCTGATATTTATATGTCATACGAGTAGTATTTTCGTGTAAGATATAATAATTTGCGAATCGTAATAACGAACGATTTGCCTGCAATTATCAACAATTTATTGTTTTATTGCGTTTGCGAGGACTATTTCTCTCCCAACGCCATGACACCGTTTGTGACATTCTCTTCCTACTTCCCTTAGCTAACTGCTGTCGTCTCGAGAAGTACGCGTGCACAGGCGTCGACAAAGAAATCCATCCTAATACTAACAAGAGCTAAAGGAATTACGTAAAAACTAGTGTCCACGTTTTCTTGCAATGTAAGTTGATATAGAATCGATATACATAATAAATCTTCTCTTTCGTTTATATTCCTTTGTTATTTCATGTTCTGTTACCTACTTGCTTTAGATTAACTCGTACGCCATTTTGTGAAATTTCTCGCGTTGTTACACAGCAATTGAATTGCAAGAGAAACCCATCGATGATTTATAAAATTAATTGTTATATTATTTTTGTTCTAAATAAGGGCGTATGGTGAACGAGAACGTACAGATAGACGCGGAGGAGGCGGAGGAGCTGGTAATAATGCACGCGGTGGTGGTCGATTTGGTGGAAGAGATGGTGGCGGAGGCAACAGATTCGGAGGTGGACACAAAGACAGCAATTTCGGAAGCAACAATTTTAAAAACCGTCAACCTGGAGAACGTCTACGCAAACCGCGTTGGGACATGAGCTCTCTTCTACCATTCAGGAAAGATTTTTATCAGCCACACACCAATGTAACGGCACGGAATGTTCATACAGTGGAGGCTTATCGTTCCAATAAAGAGATCACGGTGAAAGGAATCAACATTCCGAGTCCTAATATTTTTTTTGAAGAGGGTGGTTTTCCAGACTATGTTCTCAATGAGATTCGCAGACAAGGATTTGGTGAGCCAACTGCAATTCAAGCACAAGGTTGGCCCATTGCCTTGTCTGGTCGAGACATGGTTGGTATTGCACAAACAGGTTCAGGAAAAACATTAGCATATATATTGCCAGCAATTGTGCACATAAATAATCAACCTAGATTGAGTAGAAACGATGGTCCAATTGCTCTCATATTGGCTCCAACAAGAGAATTGGCACAACAAATTCAACAAGTAGCTTCTGATTTTGGAGTTTCTTCACAAGTTCGAAATACATGCATTTTTGGTGGTGCTCCTAAAGGACCGCAAGCACGTGATCTTGAACGTGGTGTAGAAATTTGTATCGCCACGCCAGGTCGACTCATAGATTTTTTGGAACGTGGTACTACAAATCTACGTAGATGCACATATCTAGTACTAGATGAAGCCGATAGAATGCTAGATATGGGTTTTGAGCCACAAATTAGAAAAATAGTAGAACAAATACGTCCTGATCGTCAGACTCTTATGTGGTCGGCAACATGGCCGAAGGAAGTACGTAATCTTGCAGAGGAGTTCTTAACAGATTACATACAAATCAATATTGGTTCATTGCAATTAGCTGCCAATCACAATATTTTACAAATTGTTGATGTATGCGAGGAATACGAGAAAGAAGGTAAACTTATGAAGCTTCTGGAAGAGATTTCAAATGAACCAGAAAATAAAACTATAATATTTGTGGAAACTAAAAGAAAAGTTGATGATATAACAAGAGCTATTAATAGATATGGATGGCAAGCAATTGGCATTCACGGAGATAAAAGTCAACAAGAAAGAGATTACGTACTAAACCGTGAGTGCTATTACTATGATTTTATTAGTGACAAATTAGATATCGTAATTTTACAGTTTTATTTGAGGGAAAATGTCAGTGATATACAATGCATTCTTCTTTACATGTTTATTAAAAAAAAAAAAAAAAAAAAAAATAGATTATTTGTAATACAATTGATGTTTTAGAGTTCCGGAATAGCAGGTCTGCTATCCTAGTGGCTACCGATGTGGCAGCAAGAGGTTTAGGTAAGAATCTGCTGATACCTGGATATGATGTAAGGGTCAGGCTGCGATGGTTATTTCACATTTGTGAGTCTTGATATTGTAATGTGGCAACGGATAACGGCATGTGCCAGACTGATTGACGTTACTCCCTTACGAGTGTGGCTGTATATAATTCAATGAACTCATTGAAGGAATTCCAGAAACGACTAGTTTCAGCTAGACTCAAATCTTCCAATTATTTCACCATTGACATATTTCGTTTGACATCTTCCGTTTGACATTTTTCATTTCATTAATTTTAAGCTAATTCTCTTTTCCTACCAACTAATTTTTTAATTGGGAACTTCATCGATTAGTGGTGCATTTGAATGCACCAAAATAATTAACATCGCCATTGTCTTTTCAGTGATACGATTAATGAGGGAATAAGTTTTAATTATTCTATTATCTTCTTCTAAATCTCAACTTCTGTTATTGTAGGCTAACACAAATAGATTTTGACGTTCTTCAGATAGTTTTGCATATGCATATAAATAGAACATGTGAAAAATCAATTTAAATTGTTAAAATATAGTATAAAAAAGAGACGCATGTAAGAAGAACGTCAAAATATTTCAGCTGTAATATTAAGTGTATAAGGTAAGCGGTTAGGCAGGTTTATCTTTTCCGATTTTCTACTCTCAGATCGAATCAAGCCCTGTCAGTCTGGTGTTAACGTGCTGTTCTGTTTTCAGAGGCACATGCGACGGAGTCTTAGGACTCTGCAGAACTTTGCTTTGGAAAAAGTAATTGAACGGGGCGTGACTGCTGGTCGCCGCCCCCTGCAACTAACGCTGTGCCTCGGTCACCTTGCCACACGAAAAACACTCTCTGTACCTGCGACGATCCAAAGTATGGACGATCCGAAGTAATAACGTTAGGGCAGTTAGCATAAGAAGACGGAAAAAAACAAGTTAGATATTGCCGGTTTTATTCGTTCGATTGCAATAAAAAATTGCATCAAGTTGCGCTTTGCAGTAATTGTGATACACTAAGCAATGATTAAGAAACAGTCTCATATTTTATAGGCAATTTCAAACAGATAACTTATGATATACAGCAGCTTATTCTGCCACTTTATTACTTATAAAAAAAATCGATTTGTTTAAAATTTAGAACTCGCAGACAATTTAATTGTCAACTAACGTTAGTTATTCGCGGAATAATGTAGTAATTATTAATAACTACAGTATTGAAGCGTGTGAAAAAGTCTTCACAATATTGCGGCGCGTAATTCTTGATGCAGTAACTTGTTCAATGGGAGTACATGTGGGGGTTGAGCGGAGAACGCAAGATGCTCACTTGATGTTCCAACCTCTTCACCGAAGCAATGTACGAGGGCCAAATTTCGAAATAACCAGCAGAGATCCATACTTTGGTGCGGGAGAGAAGGGTGTAATCTTGCCTAAGAATAAAAATGTAGAGCTCGCTAATACGTGAAGCGAGAATTCCATGAGAACCATCTGAGCTCTGATTCCTCTACATTTCCAAAAAATGTATTTACATTTCCAGCTCTAGTCTCAAAACAGGTAATTAACATAAGACTTGCTCTTTGTGGTCAAACTTACTTGAATGTTGTGCGAATTGCAAATGGAACTAAAGGTATTTTATTGTGCAACCTGAAATATATTTTATATTATATTTAAGATAACTTTTATGTTTTTTTGTCGTTTTTTGTATCTTAAAGTTTTAAACATACAGTAATATTGTTTTAAAAATTAAGAAAGAAAAAGAAAGTTAATTTCTATGTACATTGTAATAATAACTATTATTATTTTAAGACTTGGAATAAATTCACTCAATGGTAATGTAAGAACAGATTGTTCTTTAATTCCATTAGCAAAACTAATTATCTGGTAAAATGCTTGAATCACAATTCGCTTTATAAGAAAACTGAACCACAAAGGAACAAGCATTTTTTATATTCTGCGATTATAACTTACTGTATTATGTAGATGTCGAGGATGTCAAATTTGTAATAAACTTGGACTATCCGTCCAACTCAGAGGACTATGTACACCGTATCGGGCGTACGGGACGCTCGCAACGTACAGGAACAGCGTACGCATTTTTCACTCCTAGCAATGCACACAAGGCTAGTGATTTAATTCAAGTTTTAGAAGAGGCAAAGCAAGTTGTCAATCCAAAATTATACGAGTTGTCTAGAAATCCTGGCGTTTACAAGAGTAAATATTTCACTTCTATGTTAAAATTGAAGATGTCAAAAAATAAATTTAAGTACTGTTTGTAATAATCACATTCTGTTTTATAACAATCACAGGAGGGCGATATGGCGGACGCAGCGGCGGAGGTGGCGGACGAGGGTCCGGAGGCCGCGGTGGTGGCCTACGAGGCTCTCGAGGTGGACGCGATGGCGATAGAGGTGGAAGATTTGACCGTTCTTCCGGTAGTACTAACGACCGCGGCAAATGGGTCGGAAGTAGTAGCGGTAGGCTTTCAAAATACATGAAAAATGGTATTACAACATTGTAAACGTTCGCTTCCCCACGGACCACAGGCGGCATAAGCGGAGGTAGCTACGGTAGCAGTAAATCGTTTCCACAAAACAACTTTGGAAGTGGAACTGCTGGCAGTAACTCCACTTATAGCCAGAATAATAGTGGGTACGGCGGAGGCAGTTACAGACAACAAAATGGCTATTGATATCAAGTCAATAATGTCAAGTGGATATGGTAACAGAAAAAAGAACGAAGAAAAAATGTTTGCTCGGTACACAGTAAATGTATATCTCGCGCATAGATGGGTCCAGAATCGCTCAGAGTCGTTCCGAACACTCACATTCTCACTATTCTCAGCATTCGCGCTTTCTTTTTTTCCTTTCAAATCTTTAATATACATAAGAAATCATGTTAGTGATAATGTTACAAAACTGCGGCAATCTCATTCTGATTTAGCGTAGATATTTAATAATAATATTTAAACAGTCAATTTATTGCCGAGGCATGTAGTATTATATGAACAATAAACTATCATAATAACACAACAAAAGAAAATTATGTTGCTCATTATATGTATGTTTAACGTTCCTCCCCGATTTCTAGATGACATCTTGATGAGTTACAGATGCGGTCGAGTGAATCGTGATGATGCGATGTGTGTTTACGATAGAGACCTGATATGACGAAGCGCTTTTATCTTGAATTACGTTATTTTAAGTAATGCTAATGTCATTCATCCATAATAATTATTCATTGCTCAGTCTGAAGGAAGAAGTGCCTTCATTTATTGGTTGAGCCGGTTATCAAGAATCATACGATCCCGATATCAGAATGTCAAGTAAAATCCCCTTTCAGATACTCTTTCGAGAATTATCGCGCTGAAATAAAATATCAGATTTATCTGTCTGCTAAAAAAAAAAAAAAAATTATTCTCTATATTTTACCAGAGAATCAAACTACTATTTAGTTGAATTGTTGAAGTATGCATAAATTATTTAAATTTGTTATTTATCAAAAAATGCACAAAATGTCTTGGAGTATACTTTTTCCCTCACATGTAATTATTCGAGAAAAATATTTAAAATCTCTTTTGTCTTATTGTTATTGCGCGCCAATTATCATACGTACAAGCGGCATAAGCAGCGATTAAATACTCAATAGTAGGTATCTTTTTCACGCACGTCCCTGATATCGAAATCCGGTTCATGGACGTGGAGGGGACACGCAGAGAATTTAAAAGCGACGCGTGACAGCGACGCGCGCAGTCGGTTCGAGGTGGCAACCGCGGTTGGTAGTGATTCTTGTCGAGGTTAACCTGCAGTTTGCTAACGTCATCTACAACTATCTACAACGACGTGACACAGAGAAAAAACAATCCGGTGATCCACATATATATCGAAAGCGCGCGCACAAACGTCTGGCTTCGTTATCATGACTGAGGAGACACGTAAGGAAGTTCGTGTTTGGTGCGACGGATGGTGAGTAACAGAAATACATTGCGGAATTTATGTTACATCATGCGTATAACAAAATTTGTGGGTGGTCAGGATATGCCTCAAGTGTCGCTGATAAACATTCTGCGTATCAGCAGACCGGGTGCACAAGTGACACCCACGTGTTGGTTCTTGCTTCTGATATCGTGATACACATATCGTGTAACTTCGTATGTATCGTTACTTGTGTGCACACACAAATGTAATTTATTTATAAGTTATATATAAAAAACAAGAAAAAAGAAGAATATCTTCTTTTAAAGTCTTTTGTTAGTCTTCATTTTAGTTTAGAAAAAATATATGTGTTAAAGTTAATCAATACGCCAAAATCGAGCTTTACGCACGATTGACGATAAAGGTTTAATCAGCAATATCTGATTGTAATCGAATGCACCACGTCGAATCAGTAATTCATCTGTGAAACATACATTTTCGCTCCGGTTTTGGATAAAATGGAGCACATCGCTACAAATGACAGATGGCTTATATTGGGCATTTTAGCGCCAAATTTAAATTTGTGTGCGCGCTGCAGTTAGACTATATGAATAAAATCTCTTGTTTTATCGACACACTAAAATATGCGGAACAAAAATAAATTACTACATTTGTCTATATTGATTTGTCGTCAGTAAAAGCAAACCGCAAGAACTCAATCACAGATTGACGATTTAAGAATAAAAAGACGTAGGAACACATTTTTATACGACATCTTACATATCTTTTACAATTTTATTGATTTATCTATTTTCTTTAGATAATGTTTAATTGTAAACAATAGAGAAATTACTTATTGGATATTGCGATTTATTATTGTTTAAAAGTTTGCACTTATTATTATCGCTAATCGCCGTGATTAATGAAATTCCATAACAATAAGAAGTTTTTAACTTTCCAATTCGATCGAACGCAATATCTTCAAGTGTATTTTATTTAAATACAAGTCAAAATCATCAAAAATAGAACATGTTATTTGCAGTTATGATATGGTACATTTTGGACATGCCAATTCTCTGAGGCAAGCTAAAGCTTTAGGAGATTATCTAGTGGTAGGCGTTCACAACGATGAAGAAATTACAAGACACAAAGGTCCACCGGTCTTCACCGAGCAAGAAAGGTATTATATTTCACTCTGCTACCTTATTGCAGAAAATTATATAAGACACAATGGAAATCTTGATTGTCATTCTGTAGTTGGTTATTATGTGTTGATCAACTACCTTTTTGTACTTGCGAAACGCTATTTGTCAGTTTAAAATTGTCAATATTTCCACATATATCGTGTAATAAACTATGTAATGTATATATATGTATATTGCAAACAAAAGTACATATAACTATGATATTATCATGTGGACTTAATTTTACCTACAAATATATTGAAAAGCATTGTCTTTCATTTTTGCATTAAATGATATTGATTGCAATTTAATGATGATGATGCAACAGAAAATTCCTTCATTCTCCGTTTAAAAAACTAAAATTATATATTGTGTAGACATAATCTTATCTACAAGCATGAGTAGAAAAGTTTTTTATTACAGAACCTTGACAAGTTTAAGTGTATAAAAAACATTTGTAAAAGAGACTTTGCTTTGTTAGTTCCATTTATATTGTGCGTTATTATGATTAAAAAGCTAATGTATGATACTTATCTACACAGAAAAAAAATAGAGTTGCTTCAACTAAAGTTGACGTCACGGGCTGCCACAAAAATAAATAGTTGATTCAATTGCATATGCGATTAATTTA
>QVOB01024065.1:0-24906 GCA_014839585.1 Pseudomyrmex concolor
CTCTCTCTCTCTTTTTCTCTCTCTTTCTCTCATGCGCACCCGCTTCCTCCGGTGTCGTTTCTGCGTCTCGCACCCTCTCCACGCTCGCGCACACCCGTCTCTCTCGCGCGCCCTTCGTGCTCTCTCGCTCGAACAACCTATCAACTCGGTGGGTAGACGTCGAGTCCGGACGACGATTCTCTCTCTCTCATCCCATCGACCGACCGTTCTTACACCGATATAGTCCCGCGGCCTGGCGCGGCTGTGTTCGTGGACGGGAACACGGGTCGCGCTATAACGGGTGTCCGCCGCCGAGATTCCGTCCGTGCGCGAGATCACCTGTGCGAGCGCACCTGAGCCTGCGAGCGAGCGCAAATCAACGCTCACAAGCTCGCACCGGGAACGTCGATACTTGTCGCGCGTAATGTCCTTCACGTCGAAAAGTCGCGGGAGAAGACCACAGGAAAAAAAACTGACCAGACAAGAATCGGCGATTAAATTTCGCCGAAGACGAAGTCTCGATGTTTACGAACGTACGTTCACGATTTTGAATTATATTATTTCTCGCAATGTGATAAAAACTATAAGTTTTTGTTAAAAAATACAAATGCTTCTCTTGATGCGTGAGTAAATACGAGGTAAAATCGACGCGCCAGGTTTTTCTTCCGGTTTTACGCAAGCGACTTGAATCTCCCGAATCGCTATGTTTGTTTAATCTGAAATATAAGATCTCTTTGCGCGAAATTTCGCGACTACAAACGCGCCCAGTCGATATCGTGAACTTTACGCCGTGCATTCTCTATTAATATATCAATAGCCCTTCAAAGTAGAACAACGAATGCCGACGTTAGAAATAGAAGAAAGGAATATTGTCATCACAAACGCGGCGTCTGGCGTTCTGTATCGATACACCATAGTTTCAACAGCGATCTAAAACATTGATATCTCGAAATATTATACTTGTCAATTATCACACAAGTCTCGTCGATTGTTCGGGAAAATAATTTTGACGTCGCCGTTTTATGTTTTGCAAACACTATTGTAAATCAATTTGCGCATTAAAACAAATATTAAAATTTCGAATTTGCGAAGATAATGTTTCTGAGTAGTTATACGAATAAGAAGAGAGACACGCGTGTAAATAAATTCTTAAAAGATTCTTTGCGCGAATTGAAGCGCGACGGGATACAAATCTGAAATGAGCCCGAGCGTAGGGCAAAGCGCGATAAACACGCGCAACGCACAATACACATTACGTACGTATCGCAACACCCTATGTTTGATTTACACTGGCCGCTCGCGCTGGCCGAGCGGAGCTCCATAACGCGGCTCGTAATTGTCGTCCATTCTGAAATGGCATTTCGACCACCTCCGGTCACGGGACAAGATTTGATAATATATCGTATCGAGTGATACTGGACGAGCAATAACAGGTGCCCGTCGCGCGCGCTCGCCTTGCAGGTGAACGCGAACCTGTCGAGCTGCGGAATATTAGGCTCGCCATAAATCACGCGCCGTTTAATGTCGTCTGGTGCCATTAATTTTGAGACGCATAATCCCGGAAAACGAAATATCTCTGATGCGGTCTGCGCCATGTGTTTCTACAGAAATAAAAGAAGAAACAAAATTTGTTGTCTGTAAAAAAAAGAAAGAAAGAAAACTGCATTTTTGCCACTTCGATCTTGAGAGCGTCTGCAAACATACTCGCAGCAATTTTTATTCAATTTTTAAATAAAATTTCACATATTTTCTTATCGCGGTACATTTCAATGAATTATTTATCGCTAAAAAAGTGCACGTCATTTATTTGTCTCTCCACTTAAATCTTGGTGACATGTCTATCGTTAAAATGTAATTGTTAATTTTTCCGACCGGCACATAAAAGCGCGGAGGTTTCGAAACAAAAAAAAAGCTTTGTGTTTACGCCTATACGCGTGTAAGTCGGGAGAGAGCCGTTATCAATTTTTCGCAATTATTTACGGAACATTGTTATTTGCACGTGGGCGCCGATAACAACGCCGGTCGGGCCGTAAAGTGCAAAAATCGCTGATGGAAAATCGGGCGCGCGTATATCTTTTTATGAATTCGCTGCCACGACAGGTGGGGGAATTAACGACGAACGATAATACGGACGAATAATATTCGGCCATTGATAACGTGGCGCGATTTCGCCGAGGCGATCGTAAACAAACGGATGTAACGGGTGGCTCGGCGTTTCGCTGACTCTTTTTAATTAGCGCGCCGGTCAAAGGTGAGATGCTTCTCGTTTGCGTTCTTCGCGGTCGCGCGTAATTCTCAACGCTTTCGATGTCGTCTGAATTCACTGCGAATGAGAATTTGATTTAAGACTCGAGTTGAAAGTGTGCCGAGCGCGAGGCGCGAAACACGCGCGACTCGCTCACGCACGCGTCTCATTGTTTGTTTCTTTCAACCGCGAACGTTCGGAAAGAAAGATCCAAGATTCTTCGCGACACATTGTCATCGAAGTTCTCCAAGAGGTAAATCACGCGCCGTCGAAAAATTCGCGAAGAAGTGAATTTCCGCGACGTACGGGAAGTCGTCAATCATCGCCGAGCGGTTTTCGCGGACGCGCGGCGTGCATAATGAGCGTTTTCAGGTAGCTCGCGATGGTTCGCGCGATTGCCGGAAGACGCGGATCTCGCGCGCGGAGACTTTAAGCCGTTGCAAAATGCGATAAAAGTAAAAGAAAAAACAAAAATTGACGGACAGGTGTCGCGCCACGCCAGGCCGCGATCCAATTGGATTTTGTATCGCGGGCCTATCGCAGATGCGGCGCGATACAAGAGGCTCTCTGATTTTAATTTACTCGCCGACATGGCCTTCTTTCTTCGATGCGGCTTTATCGTCGACGATCGCCGATTCCAGACGCGTTTTACGGCTCTCTCGGCGTGCATCACACGCTACTTAATATCACCGGTAAGTACGCGATCGTAACAGGTGTCGATCCGGACGACCCAACGTCGACAAATTGCAGCACACGACCCTCCGCCTCGTTCGTCCGTCTGCGAACTGCGAGGCAAATTGATTGGCCGTCCGCGACAAGATTGCAGGGCGAAATATCTCGCGCGTCTAAGCCGGGAGGAAGGAAGACGAGAAGACGTAACGAGAGAACGGGCAAAAGTGGTCGATGGGATCTCGTTACGCGGGATATGTTCGTATTCGTAATAGGTGCAACTATAACTTTATGAGCCGCTTTTTGTAAAAAGCCTTTGAGATGTTTCAGCTCGATGTCATATGGGGCTTTCGCTAAATCGCGCTGCCGATCGAGCGAGGACTATTAGCTCGCTTGAATTTATAGCCGATGGAGCGTATCGACATGTAACAGGGTGCAAGTACGCGACGACGCTTTATTGCGGTATTCGTTTTTTTCTCAACCGACGCACGATCATCATTATTTTCGCACGAGCGAAGGAACAATGAATATACTTCCACGTGTATTTAACATACAAACTGCTAATAATGACGACACAAACGCGCTCGTTCGCGGTGTGAAATTGGAAGCGAGATATACACACAACTCGGCGCGATTGTTTCTGAAATGTGTTTGCGGTTTTGAATGAAGACATTCTGTTTACCCTCGAAGTATCTCATTATCCCGGTCGCTTTCGCGAAATAAAATCGATTAGCTTAATTCCATAAACAATTACGGAAGCACCCCCTCCCAGCAATCGAAGACGCAGAAATGCATTTCTCGGGTTTCGCGCCGGAATCCATTCCGCTCGCGTAATAATTTAATACCGGTCGACTTGCGCGGCAATTCGCAATCTTCATTTATTTAACGAATGCGAAAAAGAGCGAACGAAGAGAGAAAGAGAGAGAGAGAGAGAGAGAGAGGGAGAGAGAGAGAGATTGCGAATCTCGGCCGCGGCGAAACTAAACGACGAACGACCGGCGTAGCGATGTCCGCGTCGGTTTTTATCTGCGTCGCGACCGGGTATCGAAATGCAAATCGAATCGTCCCCGGCGCGGAGGAATTACGATGCGCGCGTGGAAACTCGACTGCGCTTCTCCGGGAACTATTGTTCTACCGAGAGCAAAAGAAAGAGAGAGAAGGAGAAATGGAAAGTGCGAAGGAAAGGAAAGGACGTGAGAGAGAAGAAGTTAATCAATTCGAATCACCCGGGCTCTGATCCCGCGAAAGATCGGTCGGCCAGATTGCGCGCCTTACAGCTATACGGCCGCCATTCGTTACGCCCGGGAAAAGCGAAAAGCCCGCACCGAGCGAGTCGCACGTGCGTGCGGAATGGCGACAGAGAGATCTCCCGCGCGCCGGATTTTCCGGGGGTTTCCAGCCGGCCGAATACGGCTTCTGTTCGTATGCGCGCGAAGATTGGCCCTTCTCGCGAAACGAGATCGTCGTCGCGGCGACGGCACGATGAAAATATCCCTTTTGGTCCGGAAAAAACAAAACCAAAAAGAAAAAAAGAGAGAAAGAAGCATATTCCGACGAAGAAAGATAATGATGAATAAAGCAGAGCGAGAAAACAAGAAGATTACGTTTTGTTTGAGAAAATTTCCTCCGCGAATAGAAAAGCGAGAATTTTCGGAAAAAATATAACGCAGAAAAAACACCATGTGTTTCGCGTAAACAAGAATATGAGGAATAATAATAATCTTAAAAGAAAACGTAATGATTCCGATTATTTTGAAACGAGAAGAGAGAGAAAGAGAGCATAAGAAACTGATGTCCCAATATTTTGATCATGTTGAAAAGGGAGATTCGATGATAACATTGTAACGCTTGACATTGCTATTATCACACCGCTATAGAAAATTTATATTGCAAATTATCTTTCTCTCCTTACTGCGCAAGAACGTACGAACCAAAGAGGATATCGTACGCTTTTTTTTTTTTATGTAGCAGTGGCAGCAGCACTTTGTTGTATATTGCGGCGAATCACGCGGATTAAATGGAGTCAGCGGCTTCGTACGTGCTAACGAAAAGTGATTAAACTCGTTTTCGCCGCCGATTATCGCCCGTGGACTTAATCGAAATCGTAATGAGAGTTCTTTCTAAGGAAAATATATATATACGCCGAAAGCGGAGTATATAAATACAAATGAATCACTTTATGTATTACGAGAGTATCTCTCGTAGGACGGCCGTTCGATCGCGCGGCCTCCGAACGCATTTAATTACACCGGACGTCCCCCGGTGTGCGATTTTCGCGGCTGCTGTATACGACCTGGAGTCTTTTTTTTTTTTTTTTTTTTGAAGCGGGGGAGAACGCAGTTTCTACCCCATTTTCCTCGAGTTATCGCGTACGCGTTATCGCGCGATGCACCTCTCGGTACGCCTCTGAATTATCACCCATCGGCGTACAGGCGGGAAAATATGAAATTTTGCACGTGCGGGGCCGTAATTTTTCTATCTCTTCGCGCTCGCTTCCCCTAATGCCCCCGTTGCACCTTCCGTTCCCTTTCCCGTCCCGTTCCCCTTTCCCAATCCATTGTGGAATTGTGAACAAAATGCACTCAACGGGCCGGCGGCGCGATTGAAAACGCGCGTCGACCGTGAATGCGGCTAAAGCGACGATAATAGTTCGCGATATAGAAAATTTTTCATCTCTGGCCGTGCGCGCGCGCGAGCCGTTTGCGATTTCGCGAAAATTGCTCGCCTTTCATTTTGCTTCTCTCTCTCTCTCTCGCTCGTTCGTTATGTGTGTTTGCTTTAACGTTGACTTCCGCGAGAGAGAGAGAGAGAGAGATTCGCGCGCGCCGATTGCCAATTTGCGCACGCGGAACACACGCGTGTTATATCCGTATTGTGCATCGAGTGCATCCGCTCTGCATCGCGGGGTAAATACTGCAAATAGTTGCTTCAATATCGGCATTGTGGCTTAACGATTTCATAACCGCGCTGTGTCCATGCGGTGACCGGAAGCCAGGATTTTCTACGAAATTTCGCGGCTGTAACTGTGTCTTGCGGCGGGAATGCGGCAATGCATTTGGACATCGCCAAGTGATCCAGTATAAATTACGTGAGCGCGACGCAGATGAGCGTCGCGGAATTTTATGAACTGTGCGTTAATCGTCGCAATTTTCAGTTAGACTGTTCTCACTGAAATGCCTTCGGTAGAAATTGCTTTGACAATTCACACCTACCTTGGTTTTGCAACAGACGTGTAACACACATGTGTAAATGCGTGCGAAATTTCTGCTTACAACGTAAATGTAAATGGTTTTAACATAATATTGTCTGAAAAAGCAAAATTAATTACAGAAAATTTAATACGTTTGAAATATATAAATCTCATAGTTTTGTCCACACACATGCAATTCTTTATCAACCAACCAATCATCAGTTTTCTTTTATTCCCAAATCTTTCTCTCGTTTATATTTCATTTCGTCCCTTCTATTCGCGTCCTTCTTACCTACGGACCGACTAATCTCACTCACCTCTGCGCACCGGCGCGAGAACATTTCGATTACACATCATTAACACACATATCGGAATTGCCGTTCGGCCGCGATATCGGAAGGAAGGTGAAGAGAGAGAGAGGAAAACGAGAGGTGAATTCAACAACTCAATTTCGTCGCAACGTCGTCGTCGTTGTCGTCGTTGTCGTCGTCATCGTTCGAAACGTGATGCGCGCGAACGCGATCGTCCGAATTCACGGCGTTTTCGCCGTTGCCGTTAGCCAACGCGGTTGTAAACCATGCGCCTCCTCCTCTCTTCCTCCCCGTTGTACGATACGGCTGTGTGCACGCCATCGTATCTCTCTCTCGTTTGCGGAGCCAGCGGTGGAAAAAAAAAATGCCGACACTTCTCGGCCACCCGGTACGTGCGGTGGCACATACAGCCCCGCGGTAGACGAAGCTTTGGGTCGCCGCTAGCTGCGGGCGTCCGGACCTCGCGTCTACCCTCTCATTTACCATTTGGTACCTATAGATAGGTACCCATATACGCGCGCAGGTACCTAATGTACGTGCACGCAGACACGCCGAGCGGCTTGCGCGCGCGCTTGCCCGTGTTCAAGAGAGCGAGAGGAAGAAAGACGGTTGATCATAAGGGAGGAAAAGGACGGAGAGAAGGGAAAAGTGAGGACCGGAGAGATACGCGGCGAGAGATGCCGGAGCGCGCCCAGAGAAGCGTGCTCTCGGGGCTCTCTCTTCTGGGTGCCTAGATGGCTTCGTGTACTTATTTTTCTACGTAACACGCCAAAGAGAGAAAGAGAGAAAGAGAGAAAGAGAGAGAGAGAGAGAGAGAGAGAGAGAGAGAGAAAAGAGAGAACCGGGCAGAAGAGAATCTACGAGCCACTCGGATCTACACCGGGTGCACATTGGTTTTTACGCACGTATATGTGCGTGCACGCGCGTAAGAAAGATGCGTGCGAACTTTTGCGGACGCGTTCCGTTCGATCGCGTCTTCATAGAAGAAGATCGAAATTGTTCACAGCGAAAAGACGAATGGTGGAAGAGAATGAGAAGAAATAACGGAGAAGAGAGGATAACTAAAATATTTTTCGGCGACTCAAAAAAAGAAAGGGAGACAGAGTGCGCGACTGGGGATGAGTAAAGAACGACAGATAGAGGGTGGCAGAGAGCAGGAGGAAAAAAAATGTGGGCGGTGATGAAGAGACCAAAGATGGAGAGAGAAGAGAGAGCTTTCTCTCTCTCTATCTTGCTCGCGCTTGCCGAGAGGGCGAGAACGTTCCCTTGCTCTTCTCTGTCTCTCTCTCTCTTTCTCTCTTTTTCTCTCGTTTCTCTTCCTATCCCTCTTTCTAGGCGAAATTGATCAACGTCCTCGGGAAACCGATTAACCGGGGTGCGCGCGGACTCGCGCGACGCGAGCATGAATTTTATAAATATATTTTCTTTGAAAGAGAAAAAGAGAGAGAGAGAGAGAAAAAAGAGAACGCGCGCGCACGTGGAATTCGGAGTCGCCATTTGCACGGCACGGGCACTCTGCGCTCACTCTTTGTGCGGATTTGAGGGAGATTGAGGTCCCGGCGACTTTTTTCTCTCTCCCTTCTCATTTTTTTTTTTTTTTCAGACCGCTCCACGCTCGCGGAATACGGGATTTAATCGGGGCGAAATGTCGGAAGGATATTTTACGGGAATATTTAAAATTGTCCTCGCGTGTGCGCGATGTGCAGAGAGAGAAAGAGAAAGAGAGAAAGAACAGAGAGTGTACTGAGAGCGAAGAAGGGTAGGAGCTTTTGTGTGACAACGAGATTCAAGCCCGCGCGTTTCGCGAAAATTCCGAAGAGAGCCTCGCGAAATTGTTTCATAACTTGTGAGTGTTTATAGGGCAAAAGAGAAGACGAAAATTGAGCAAAGTTGTAACAAAGATACAGCTCTCGCGCGCGGCGAAGTTCTTTTCTCTTATATACCTACTTATAGACAGAGAAATTGTCCGTTTTAGGAGGAAAATAAGCTAATATCGCATCGATAAATTGTACTTGCGATTATTTTCCGCGCAAAAAAATGCCGCATTAAAATGCCACGCACATGTTATTAATAAATCAAAGCGGCGTCGGCGTATAATTATTCGCGTGGGTAAATTGAAAGTTTTGTAATGCGAAGTGATAGTCTAAAGATAGTGTTTACTGTGTCGTATGTAGACAAAGTGGAAATCGAATAAAGTAATCAGCTATAGAGAAATAGCTTAATAATACGTTACGTATATTGAAAGTAACAAATGCGTGCTAACTAAAAAACACTTTCGTATCTGCTTCTTCGAAAGACCGAGCGTATGGAATTTATCTATCTATGGGCTGTTACACTCTTTCCATGCCGCATGATCGTGCCACTTCTTCTGGATTTACGGGGCAAAACTATTCAATTATTATTCACCGTGACTCGTATGGACCGAACGTCAATGAAGAAGACGTTAATATCGTAAGTAGTAAAAGTAGCAGAACGCTTCGGACAATAAATTATTGTACCTGCAGCCGATTAATCACGCGATCCCAGCCTATAATTATTCCCGCGCTCGACACTACACGCGGAGGCTAATTATAATTCTATTAAAGTTATTTTAAAATAACGACTCCTTCACATCGACAAATGCCACGTTTCGAAAAAAAAGTCCTCCCTTATTAGCATGCGACAATATTTTAATCGCAGCTCCGATAATTCCGAAACCTAAGGAAGGATATTCTCTCGACTCGTAGACGGTGGATGAAATCATCCGCGATCGTGCTAAAAATATGCCGAAAAAGAATGTTGTTGATAACGATGTGTTTCTTTGATGTACTTATTATATAAACGGAATTAATTATCGTGTCGACATCAGGAAGTATTCTCGTTAATTTTTCTTTGTGCGTTTTCTGAGATAATATCAAAAATTTGAAGTTCCATTTTTTTCGATTTTTAATTATAACTCGTAGAAAACATTAATTTGCACATAATATTATTATATTTTCCTACTTTTAGTTATTTTCTCTCGCAGACATATGACGTGTGTTTCTTTCAATTTTGAAATTTATAATTGAAACGCCTATTTTGTTGCGTCGTTTAATTCTTTGATATATCACTTTTGTAATACCTATCTATACTATGTATTCCTCTTTGCTGTTCTCTTCCTAGTATTCTTGTACGGTCTCACAAATACATTTTCGCATTCCATTAATGCTCGATCGAAAAGCAATGAGCAACCACGTTTGTCGAGGCGTTACGTAACGTTGAAGTATGCGGCGGAATCTTACGACGGGCTTCTCGGTAAGCGCGCAACGAAGAAAAAAAATCAAAAGGAAGAGAAGACCCCGAGAGAGGCGCATTAGAATCCCGAAGACCGCGACCGGGGCTGACCGCAAAACTATTTCGCGAAAATCTCATTGCGTGCGCCGCCAATTCCGCGTCTCGTTCCCAAAGACACGCTTTAATTATCTCTTTCTCGTCGTGAACACCGTGAGAAAATCGCGCTGCGCGCGTTTCGCTGACAAAAAAAAAAAGATAATATTCTTCTGTTTCTGTCTTCGGCCAAGCCAAGAAACAAACCCGCTCCGGCAATGCTAATACGCCATAATTGGTAGCGAAGCAGTATACTAATTATTCGAGCTTGCTCGAAGGCAGAGCGGACGGTTTTTGCAGAATTATCATCCGACCGGAATATCGAGAGTTTCCCTCGATTTCAGGCACCGTGAAGCGCGGATCTGTGTTTTCTCTTCGAAAATCGAATTCAAGGATTAGGTTTTAGCGGCAAAGCATGCTCCTAATTTCCACGATGTTTACTTCGTAAAAAATAAATCGTTCTTCCCTACAATCTTAAGAAGAAAAAAACTAAAATCTACAAGCGGGAGAGAAAATAAAAGTTTAGACAACTCACAAAATTTGTCTTTTTTCTCAAAAAGCAGAAGAAATTAAAAATCATTTTCAAACATATGCGCTGTTTTTTTTTTTTTTTTTTTTTTTTTTTTCGCGCGGACAGGTGTGTATCGATGTATTATGCGAGAAAAAATATACGCGATTATCGTCGGTTCTCAAGACCGTCGCGAGACTCCGTCAGCGATAACGAAGAGGGAATAAATTTCCAGCGGAAATTCTGCGCACGGAGTTTCCGTACGTGTAAGAAGATTTATCATTCCGCGTCGCAGCGCGCCGCGTTAACGATTCTCGAAGTTCGAAACGGGGTTCTCGCGAACGCGTCGCGAACACGTCTGTAAAATTGTCGGGCCCCGAGATCGTCAGTGTTTATCGGCGATTTCCGGTTGCGCCGCTGAAATGAGAGAAGAAGAACCAACGCCCGATGGAAATAATAATGATAATTATGATAACGCATCGCCGTTAATTTTACTTCATCCATTTGTCGCGC
Source organism: Pseudomyrmex concolor (assembly GCA_014839585.1). Lineage (NCBI taxonomy): Eukaryota > Metazoa > Arthropoda > Insecta > Hymenoptera > Formicidae > Pseudomyrmex > Pseudomyrmex concolor. Next base: position 10,761 of record QVOB01024065.1, read on the forward strand.
GCGCGCGCGATACATTATTATTTAGTTAATAACGTAACGACAATTTCCGGTTAATTATGCCATAATAAATATACGTTGATTGTAATACGTCCTTTTGCCGGATTCCCCCATCTATCAGCCGATACGTGTGTGCGCACGCTGTAATTTATTATTTATAATTGCGTGAAATTTAATATAGCGCACGTAATAAGACTATGTCATGTCAGTGAAGAGCGACAAAAACGATGTCCCGCACACGTGACAATGTTATCATTGTGCTTTTGCGAATCAAAATTTATGTGAAAAATAAAAAAAAGACACAAGACTTGGAATTTGCAAGAAAAAAACTTGTATAACATCACTTTTTTCTTCAAGTTTAAACTAATGACGAATATTATTACATGTCAGAAAGAAAATTTCATATAATTTATAAATTTTTTTAAATACATATTTCCTAAAAAATGTGTTGCATGGTCTGTTTACAAAAACAAAATATATATTGAACGATAGGAAAGCTTCTTATGCATAAAAGTTAATTATTAAATAATTAAACTGAACTCTCGGCAATAGCCACAATCTTCGTGATAATACGTTTATTTCCAAAGAGATCCTTAACTTCTACTTCTTTTCGGTAAAAAGCTTACCGGCGGCAGTAACTGCGGCCGTTCATCAGCAGCCGCGATAAAAATAACGCGCACTCGTCACTCGTCGAAAAGTGCGGCGGGCTTCCGACGCAAAACCATATCGTTTTCACGGAGGAAGGGAGGAAAGAGCATGTTAAAACGTGTTAATCAGCCATTCGGCCCCGGAGCGCGCGGATATAATCAGTTGTCGACGGAAAAATTCCCGAGGATGATTAAGTGCTCTCGGGCACATGCACTCTGTCGCTTCTTTTCCCGATCCCTTCCCTGATATATATCCACGTGCGTTTCCCTGAAACGACACAACGCGACCCTCCTACGCGGTACCCTCTATACAACAACCCCGACAGCCTTTCGCCGGCTAATTTGTCGACGGCGCGACTTCGACCGCCCCTTCGAGTCGACACGATTTTTTTTTTTTTTGTGGAAAGCACCGACACTCAAAGGTCATTAACGCAACTTTTTGACGGGCGAACGTCGACTTTGTTGTCGGACAGCCAAGCGAAACATCGACCATTGTCGAGAGAGTTTCGCCATCTAATCGTGCAGCTGAAAAAAAAATAGCAAGTTCGGCGGTCTACTTCTATATAAGTAGATCCCGAACAGAAGAAGTTTCGCAAACGTAATTCTTACGGTAATATGCGAGAGGTGTGTTGTCAAGCGAGTTCTATATATAAGGTAATTACAGGTAAAAGCGCGTCAAAAGTTTCGCAAGTATCGTTAAAGCAGTTTTAAAAGTTGCTTCTTAAAAAAAAAAAAAAAAAAAAAAACTTACTTACTTTTTTTTTTATTACTTCTCAAAGAGGCAACGGAGGCACGCAATTCGAATTCACGAGCGGCCGACAAATCGCCAGGTATTTCGCGATATTGATTAATCTCTCGCGGGACAATCAGCGAGTTTTTCGGATCGCACTTTTTTTTCCAACGCAAGTCATTAGGCTCAGGAAGTGATTATCCGCAACGGGACGTTGTGTCGAGCGAGAGAAGCAGAAGCGCGAGCAAAGACGGACAACGGACCCAGCCGGCAAAATTACCGAAAAACTTGTTTCGCGGCGCACGCATCAACGAACGAGGCCGTTATAGCGCTGCGCGCTCTGTCCTCCGGTCGTCTCGGCGCATCGAGAATTATTACTCCGACGACCACAGCGCGCGGCGGCGTAATATTCTGACAAATGTCTACGAGCACGCCCTTGTTATAATAAATTGATGATTCGGACGGTCGTCTTCCATCGAGCTCGACTCGACGGGGAAAAAGAAATGTCGCCAAAAAACTCACTACGACTTCCGAACGTAACACAAGCAGCTGAACAACACGCTTCGCGTGTATTTTTCCTCTTCACGGCTTCCTTCCGAACGCATTCGCGCGCGAAATCACGTGAGTGTTGCACGAAGAAGAACTCGCTGATTTCGATCGGGATAATCCACATTGCCGCACACGCTGCTCGGCCAATTACCGACCGCAATTAACACGCTTCGTTCTATAGAAGAAGAGCGCGTTTCGTCCGGGACGCGATTGATGCCTTTTCAGTTCGCGCCTACCTATATCTGCCTATTCAGCCTCCGCTGCGATTATCCCGTCGTCGGCGTCGTCGTCTCGCGCGTAAAAAGATTCCGCGTGTTCGCCCTGCCAGAAAACTCCTCCCAGTCGAGAATACGAGGGAAGCCGGACAGCTACCAACCCTTTGAAGACGTCAAGACGTAATCTCTGTCCGTCGCGCGCGAGCGAGAGCAAATCGACTCCCCATACACACACGCGCGAGGTCCGGGGATAATTAATACTCCAATTTGCCTTCACTCCAGTTACTACAAAGTTCCTCTCTCGCAGACATTTCTCGTCGTCCGTCCGTCCGTCCATCCGTCCCGCTCTCGATCTTCTTTCGGGCGTCGCTCGATTCGCCCCGCGGCAAAAGGACGGCAGCGAGAGGAAGGCCGCAGCAGCAGCGGCAACAGAAGAAGAAGAAGAAGACGAAGAAGAAGTAGCAGAAGAAGAGACGGGCGTGTGGCGTGCGTTCGTCGTACGGGACGTGTTATTAGCCCGGCACTCTTTTCTCTCTTCCTCATCTCCGTCCCGTCCTGTCCCGTTTCTTTCTACCCGTTTCTCTTTTCCATGTCTTCTTCCTCCCGCGGCCCCCTTCCTTCTTTTTTTTTCTCTCCGATTCCCCTATGCGGGGGCTAGAAACGCGTTTAATTAACATAGCTGGCGTGGCTGCATCCCTCTTCTCTCGGGTGCCGAGCAGCCAGTCAGCTTTTACGGGCCATTGCACGCACGACGCACGTATGTATTACGAGTGCCGCCCTTCCTCCGACCTTTTCTTCTCCTCCTCCACCTCCTCCCGCTCGCTTCCTCGCGCTGCTTCTGCTCTTCCTTCCATTCGCGGCGTGCATGTGCGTGTTTTCAGGGTTGAAAACGCCAGATGCACATAGACGACAACTTCCGGAAAAATTGACAAATCCTCGCGGAAAATTTCTTATTAAAAATTCAAGAGTTTTGAGAAAAAAAGCGGGACGTGAGAGAGAGAAACGACGACGAGCCACAATCGTCTCCTCATTGCACAGATCTAAATAGTCGTACTACTACTGTGCATCTCAGTTTCTCCAGAGACTTCAGACAAAAATTCTATTTTTTTCTTCTAATCAACTAAATAAATAAATGTAGACCAATTTTCTCCGCAAAATTTGTTGTACTGTAGAAAATAGTCCGGCAGAATATTTTCACAAGCGAGGAAATTGCCGCGCGACACGTTCTTGAAGCGAAACACGCGTGAGATGGGATTCCGAGTCCGAGTCCGAGCAAAAAATTTAACGACACCGGATAGAACGAAACGAGAACTGCTTCGCGGTTCTTGCGCGCGCGAATATTCCCGTACACATATATATTGCATTCATCTGGTTAATGCTCACGCAACGCTTTCCGGCAGTGTATTACCATGGTATAGCGCATCGCAACGCGAATTCGAGCACGGGATTGAAAAAACAGCTCGAGATATTCTTTGAAGAATTGCTCAGATGTTAAAGAAAAAATTGAAATATTTTTCCACGGTAATATATCCGCAAGTTGCACCATCCAGGTTCGACACTGTCGGCATCTTTTTCTTTTCATCTCGCGCCAGAGAGATGCGAGCCTGCGCGTGTGCCGCAGCGAACGGCGACGGAGCGCCATGTGTTCCGTCGCGACGGCGGATATAACGCACGCCTACTCACGGAAATGCGCTTTTTGACGGATCGCCCGACTAATTCGGTGGTTGTCACCGCGTATGCGCGAGAATTAATGACGACCACCTAGCCGCACCCGCCGGGGTAAATTCCGCGGAAATTCTCTGCCCTCCGAAAGAAAGACGTCCGGCGAAGTGCTTAATTGGAACGTTTGGCACGACAATAAAGATAATATTAGAGTCTTAACGATAATATTAGAGTCTTAACTCACCCGACGACTTTCCGCGTATCTCGAAGAAGTTCGTGGATACGAGAAGATCTTTTCTCCACCGACGACCCTGTTGCGACATTTTGGTGCGAAAAACTCGAGAGCTGTAAAATGTACGTGTTAGAAAAAGAAGCCAATAATAAACCGCATTTGAAGTTGAATAAAAAATAAGTTACCTTCCAACTGCGTATTCCAACACTTTTTAAACATTTTTACACTTTCAAACATTAACGTTCGCGACGAGCAACAACTTTGCACTTGTTATCAAAGTGAAGATGTTTCACACATTGTAACTAACATTCAAATTTTACACGCGATAGCGATGCCACTGCTTTACACACAAAATCTTTTGTCATCCGTGAAAATTTATGTTTAATCAATGTACTCACAGTTAGTTTGGTTAGCGTATCGACTTACACGTGGATTGCATTTACATATAAATTGAATTATAGTTCAGGTTCTTGTTAAAAAGATTAAAGATTCCGGTTGCGCGTATTACTCCGACGCGCTAATTGCCGCGGATGTGAAACTGGTGGCGTCATCACGCGTAGCAGCCGCGAATTAGGCAAGCGCACGTGTCACGGTAACTTGTGATATCTACTATCATTCGGTTTGTTTCGCTACTGTGTGTCTTATGTCACGTAACGGAGACACAAAAATTTTTTATATATGTCTTTCATTATGAATATTTATAATAATATTATAATATCTCTCTTGACTTCTACATCTCTTTACTTTCTGTGTAAATAAAAAAAATTCGCATGCTTTTCACGTGAAATCTCTTCTGATGAAAACAATTTCTTTCTCTCAATGAAATTTTATAAAAAAATAACTCTAAATATTATCTGCCTAGTTTTTTAAAAAATTATTTGATTAAAAGCTCGGGATGAATCATCGATTAAGCATATTCGTTAAGCATTTGGCGATCTATTGAAATACCTATGTGAAGCGTGACGGTGACGAAAGCCGCAAATGATTCACAATTTGCGGTTGCAGACGAGCAATTTGACTTAACTCCAGAAGTAGAAGAGAATTTCTAGAAGCTCTATCTGTTGCGTGTGTTCTGTATCCTTCACTTTTGCGTTCACGGTCAAACGCGGCGATTATAACCGGATAATCGAAAAGGTTGCGGCGTTAATGAATGAAACACACTTGGCATGCGACGATACAACAATTAGATCATCCGGTCGAATAAAGATCGTATCAATCCGGAAGAAAAAATCAGAAATAGCCTAATTAGAGGAAATATACGATCAAATTTACGTAAATATAACACACTGCGATTATATTGTTTTATTTATGTTACAATAACTGCTAATATATTTGTTTTTCATAATGATGTAATGCAGACGATTTTCTAAACATATACTGCGCAATCGTAAAAACAAAATCTTTCCGTGTCGAATAAATCAAATAAAACGGAAATAAAATAATCTGGCACTTTGACAGAAGATCCGTGTGTGCGTGCGCGTTGTACCAATAAATACTGTTCCGCAAAAATTATGTTGTTGTTGTTGTTTATCTAAATGTTTCTTCTACCTTCTCTAGTTTCCTGGACTTCGCATCATATTTTCGCGGAAACAGAAACTTCTTTCTCTCTAAGACATCGCATATAACTACATGAACTTCCGGAAAGCCGATATGACTGACCCTGAAGATCGATCGACCTTCGTGGTCGGTCACGATCGGCGGCTAAGGTGCATCGTAAACACACGCGGCTTATGAGACGTCATAGGACGACGTGGAGGAGATCGCATCGTCTCCGAAGGCGTCTCGGAGGAGAAGAGGATATCTCGCCTCTTTCTATTTCGGGCTCGCGTTTCTTGGTGACGTCACACCGACGGAAATATCACACGGTCAGGGGAGAGGTGCACGGTCCGCGAGACCTGCCTGTTGCGCGGTCCAGGTCTCGATCTTCCACGAACTCGCGCAAAAATCCTCGACCCCGTTCGCGATACGCAAGAAATCGTCGAAAGACGAGAGAGAACGTCGGAACGACGTGGTACTGTGATACCACGAACGTTACGAGAAACTTTTTTCTGATCGCGCGGTTCGAAACTCCATCATCCCGAGAACCCCCATCATCATTTCACGCGAGAAGTGGGTCGCGCCAAATCCTCGCCTACGCGTGGTCCCCTTCCCACTTGAAACGCGATCGGTCCAGGAATCCGTCAGTGGCGCATCGCGCACGGCAAGATCGTCGTCGAAGAGGATCGTAGCACTGACGGTCCCAGGAAGTCGTCAGTTTACACGACGATCCGCCAACCGAAACATCGCGAGGAAGACCCTCGAGAGTGGAGCAGTAATTGTCAGAGGAAGCAGCAGCGGGGAATTTTTTTCACCAGGTGAAGACGCTGAGGAAGGATGCCCGGCGCAGGCGGTCAGCCGCCGCAGAGGACCACCTTCCGCCCGCCATGGGTCAGAGATGGTCCCACTCCTTTGCCTATGCCCACCGCGCCCTGGACCCTCAACTCCCGCAGAGACTCTAAGCCAAAGACCGACGACGTCCCGGCATTCACTCAGGTCACCTTAAAGGTAGGTGGAGACACAACAAGTCTGTAATTTCACGCTTTTTTCCCATAATAACCTAGTGGCTCCTCCGAGATAAAAATTTTGCCTTTTCGTGAAGGTCGTAGAGGAGTTTTACCAAGGGTTATCGCCTCTGACGGCGAACGATACGATATATTTTTACGATTCTTTAGAAAATTGTTCTCGGGTTTTCGCGAGATAATATAACAGAAATTCCGGAGGAAGATAGAAGTGTCAACAGACAAATTGCCCGAAGAGAGAGTAACGTATCTTTTACTTTACAGAGAGTCTTCATACACAGACGAACGCAAATATTACTTTTTTTTAAGAAAATCTCGCATGATTCAAAAAGTCTAACTTTAGACTCCGTCAAATTTTAAACTAAAATACATACAACAACACACCGCGTCATCTGGCTCGATGAGGATTTATTCGCAAGATGCGCGAAATATTCTGCGATCGCGCGTTTCCTTATCAAAATCGAGTAAAACAATCGGCGTCTGTTTTTTTTGCGCGAGTAGCTCGTGCAGTCTTTTTCCATTCAGATATTGGGTTTCAAAGTCAGCGGACTTCGCTGTACTGACCGCGATATTAATAGCCGACGTGGGTGTCTTGCAACGAGTTAGCGCGATAAACATTTCGGACGGCACGAAATTCGACATAATCTATTGTATCCAAACAGTGCGCTCGGACGGATTTTCGCTCATTTGAAAGCTCATCTGTTTTTTTTACAACTCCTTCTGTTCCTCTTCATACGATAGAAGAAACGACAGTAATAAACTGAAAGTCGTCACGCATCTGAAAGATCAATGCAATTTTATTTATTTATTTTTTTTTACACGTGGTAAAATTCTCAGGCGATCCCGGTCGCGGCTGGCGACGATCCACGAGAGATTGCGAACATATAAAGCCGCGGAGAGCTGATGTACAATGCGCGTAATCCGAGAAAACGCGAAAAACGTTTATACGATATATATGGTTCGGAAAATTTGCGTGAGGCGTCATATTACTACGATATCGCGCGCCGCTTAGATCATCAACGAAATTCGTGGTGCGAATTCAGATCATTCGACGGCCGAATAAATGGAATAATATTTTCGTTCGATAACGCACGCGTTTTCGAACGTGTATACATTTATATTTGTTGGATTTATTTTTGATATTTACACACGTGCGATATTTTTGTAAAAATAAAGAATTTTTCTGAATTGTTCCACGTCGCTTTTGTATTTTGATTGGTGTGTTAAAACACGAACATTATATTTTCATTTGCATAATTTTAAACTGTTAAGTTCTCTGTGTAGTGTTCAGTTGTTGTATCATATTTATTTATAAAATTTTGCGCAATGTAATTGTTTTAAAAACTTGTGATTTTCTCTCTCGACAATTGATCGGATAATTGTCGCGAAAATGAGACGGAAAACTATTCAGAAAGTTGCAAAGCAAACGTCAAGTAGTTCATGGCCGTACGTTAAAGTGTCAGACACGTGCTTGTCAATTACGATTTCGTTTTCCCGACGACACGAAGGAAAGTGAGACTCCGTACACTCTTTCGCGTATACGCGTGCTCTCTCGCATATAAGCCTCTGGGTCACGATTATTTAAAGAACACACGTTTCTATTTCAAATGTCTCGCCAGCTGCGTCTTCCGCCAGCTTCTTAACGCGATTATATCGCGATTTCGCGTAAACGTACGACGAAAACCGCGAACGCCGCGGCGTTGTCGCGGATACGCGTTAGCGATTTTGTACGTTAGAAGTTTTACACGGAGGATAAAAATAGAAAACATCACCGCGAGTAGATTTAAGTTACGTTGATGAATTAAAAACGTTATGTACGTAACGATTTCGTGTATTTATTCGTTTTGTTTCCTCGCAAGACACAAACTCTAATCGATCGAACTTGCGGAACATTTCGAATGCATGAAGATTCGACGTGGATTATTTAAAGCTGATGAAACAAACTCTTCGAGAAAACTTGCCAAGACAATTCAAAGCTTCGAGTCTCGCTCTTTATTTCTTTCTTTCTTTCTCTCTTTCTCTCCGTCTCAGGTCGATTAAGAGCTGAAAAGAGCGAGGGGGACGATTCTTCCGTTTTCTATTTTCTGTCGACGACTACCTTTCGCGCGAGAAGTGCGACAATTCTTCTTACGTATTCTTCGAGCGACGTGACGCGCTCGTACAAAAAAAAAAACGACGCGACGGTGCTAATAATTGTATAAAACTGCAAAACTCTTTTTGTTCGTTACAAAGAAAAATTATTTCTTAGACTAAACATAAATGTACATAATTTTTCTTTTAATAAAAGTGACTGTAATATCATCACTGAATTAATTAATAGAAATAAATAAAGTCGATAACTAAAGAAGTGTTTTTTCTTCAAATTCAACAGAGTGTGCCGAAACCTGCGGAACCGGCGGCGCCGTCGACAGATGGGCAACCGCGTAAACAGAGCAAAATCACGATAATACCGAAGCAGCCGAATAATGAAAAACCTAGTAATGAAAAAATCCCAACTGGCCGGCCAGTGTCGGCAAAGCTGCGCGAGAATGGACGGCAGGAGCCCCATTCGAGGCCGCAACTCGAGCGACAGATTCGTATCGAGAGATCTCGATCACGAGGTGACAGTATACCGCTCTCGAAGAGTGAGAGCACCACAGGTACGATCATTCTTTCTCGAAAGTACCGCTCGCAACAATTAACCCTTTTAGAACGATAGTTGATGAATGTTAATTCTTAGAAGTTTTCGCTAAAATAAAACAGTATTTTTATATTTAAGATAATTGTTAGTTATTTATAAAACTTACTAATAAATTCTAAGAGCCAAATCGAATATGAAAATACCGTGGATAGATAAAGCAATACAAAAAATACAAGTAGAAAACGCTGAAAGGGGGCAACGTTCTAAAAATACAAACAACGTGCGAACAATTAATACATCGTTACACTTTTTTTCTAACGAGAAAACTCTGTTGTCTCTGCCAAGGTGCGCCTACTTTGTCAAAGAGCGCTTCGCGAGCGAACATTCCGCCACCGCCACCTCCCAGACCGCCGCCACCGCCGCCCGCTCGGACGATCATCAAGGACTTGCCGCTGCTCAACGAGAACCAAATGCAGAAGCTGGAGATACTTAAGTCCAGGCCGCGAAAACGGCCGGACTGGGCCAGCATGATGAAAGAAGTTGAGAGCGGCAAGAAACTCAGGCATGTCAAGTGCAACGACCGCAGTGCGCCCCTGATCGAGAGGGTGAATAAGGTCACGGCCGATTCAGCAGGTGATCGTCGTACCCTCTTCGATCCCCGTCGAGTGCCTGCCGGACCGAATCTTCCCCCTTTGTAGAAAGCAGCCCTCCTTAGAAAGAGAAGCCGTCTAGGAAAAGATTTTTTGTGCTCCGCGTAACTTTTTCTTTTTCTGCTTTTTTTTTCCGCGCGAGGTTCAAAGAAACCAGTTGCCAATAGAATGCAATTGTTCAGACATCGAAGGGGAATTCTGACAAATTCCGTGCCCCCCTCGTTTGTAGAGCCCCAGCAGTATTGCTCTGCTAACCCCTCTGTTGTCGTCCAAAACACACTTTTCCCCATTTGACACACGAGTTCGTTCATCCATTGTTAAACTGTTGGACTATAATTAAACTGTTAACTGATCGCTGTTAAATTAACTGGTGTCTTCGTGTTTTTCAATGGATATGTCCATATCCCGCTTTCCATCTTTTTTTCTCTTGTCGCGCGAGCAAACGGCGACCGGGATCTGTCAATCTCTGGATTGACACTCCTCGACGGAAAAATGAGAACACCGTTTGACAGTGAGTGACTCGTCGTCGTGTGCTCGTTAAAAAAAAAACGAGACGTTAAGTATTAATTAATGGAGTTTCTGATTATATATGTGCATTCACGCACGATGTGTTCGTCAAGCGCTGAACACGAAGTGTATCCGCATCATCAAATTACATTTTAAATAAAGTAAGACACAAAAGTTACTAATAGAAAAAATTATTTTCCAATTTTTAACATGGAAAAATGTAAATATATTTTTTTAGAATAGAAGCAGTTTTGTTTTGTTGCCGAAAAACCACGATTCGCGCACATTACTTCGCATTCTCGCAAAACTCGCGCGCATTTTTATCCTTCGATCTCGATTGTCTCTAGGTAAAACCCACTTCGTGTTCGAGTCCGAGAAGTCGAACATGCACAACAAGCTGCTGAAACAGATTCAGCAAGGCGTGAGGCTCAAGCCGACGCAGACCAACGATCGCTCGAAGCCGATACTGGAGGGTCTGAGGAAGTTCCGACGGCAGATGACGATCGAAGAGCAAATACAAAAGGCCGAGGAAGAGCCCGTGGACGACGTGCAGGACGAGATGGACGACATAGACGCCGTAAGGGATGATTTACAAAGTACGAAACAGATGCTCGCGCTCGAGTTAAGGAACAAGGAAGCACTAGAACGCGACAATAAGCGACTGCAGGTAGCGATCTAATTAGCCACGCAAGAAAAAGAGTTCCACGGGAATCTTTTTCTTTTTATTCTTTTTTTTTTTTTTTTTTTTTTTTTTTTTTTGGGTTTAGTTTTCAGTGACTGAATATGACTCGAGTTTTAAGAGAGAGAAAAAGAACCGAGAGAAAAAATTAGTTTAGCATTAAAACGCCATCCTTTGCGCAGGCGAGAATTTTGAATCTCGAGGCGGAAGTAGAACGAGTGAAGCTTCAAAAGAACGCGCAGGAGAACAAGCAGCACGACGAGAAGCTCACGGAATCCCTCAGGCAAGAAGCGCAACAAGCGAAAAAGGACGCGGAAAAAGCGGAAAAGGAATATGCCGCCGCCGCGGAAGAAAGAGACAAGGCCAGAAACGAACTGGAAGAAATGAAGAGGATGTACACGGCATTGGAGAGACGCATGAAAGCTGGTACGTAATTAAATATGTGGCTTTACTAGATATTTCACAAGAAAAAATCTAAAGTTTTAGTTTTATCTGACTTTTAATTACTCATCTTTTTTCCCGATTGACTTTAATTGCGCAGCAATTTCCAAGCAAAATGCTATTAATTCTATGAAACTATATTGTATGCTTTTTTAATGGCGCTTGTGCTAATTACGCTTTTTGCGCTCTCTTTTTTTCTGCTTTCTTTCGCTTGCTAGAAGAAGAATCTGCGTCTGTCGAAATCGAACCGACGATATTCGAGAACTCGAAAGACGCGGACTGGTACGATGTTACAGGAATGGCACTGGCCGGTTGTCCGAGCGCGAAGGACGTGGCGAAGATCGCGACGCAGAAGAGCATGGACAAACCGGATGTTGCCAGCACGAGCGAGGAAGAGGAGGAAAGCACAGAGGAAGAGACCGATGACGAGGATCCGAAAGCTGCGGCGGAGAAACGCGCGCAGAGGGAAATCAAGCTTCTAACTTCGAAAATTAAGAATTTCAAGTAAGCGCGAGAAAAATGATGAAATTTTTATAACAATATCGTATCTGAACTCACACATCTCTGATGTGAAAATACATATTAAAATAATTAATTGTCCGAACACAGAGACAAGACTGTGAACGCCAGGAAAGAGCGATTCGCGTTGAAGGAGCAAATCAAGCAACAGCAGAAGTTATTGAAGGAGGAAAAGAAGAAGTACAAGGAGCTGCATAAGCAAGTAGACAAGATGGCGAAATTGATGTCGGAAGCCGACGAAGAAGAAGAAGAGGAGGAAGAAGAGTCCGAGGAAGAAGAGACGGAATCCGAGGAGGAATCCGAATCCGAGGAATCGGAAGAAGAGGAATCCGAGCCTGACGACGTAAACGCGCCTATAGAGAAGCGTAAAACCATTTTGGAAGTGAGTTGCCGTTAAAAAATCATATTTTAAATAATATTGCAACAATAAATATTCTCTCGAGCGAAAAAATCCGAGTCGTGAACGTTCCTTTCTTTCAGAAACGCGCGAAGAAACACGAGGGACGACTGACCGCGTTAAAGAAAGGCAACTACCTGCTCAAGGCGCAGGTAGATCGATTTAAGGACACACTGGCAAAGCAACGCGAAGAGAGCATCGCCTTACAAGAGGATCTTGATTCTGTTTTAGCAGAACTAGGTTAGACACAGCACGCGAGCGAGAAATATTCTTTTTTTTCCACAGAGATGCTGAAATTGTATACACACACGTATAAAACATTACTCAATGAAATATATAGAAAAATTATACGAAAAACATGAGAATTACACACACGCATTCACTCTTGCCAAATTATTATAATTTACTGTAGGAAACAGAGGGGACGTTTAGTATCGCGGGATTTAATTAAATCTGCAATAATTAACGCTAAATGCGACTATCTCTTTCTCTCTCCACGATTCATTCATATTAAGTTTTTAATATCATGATAATAATAATTTTCGCACACACATCTTCGCCGCATACTCACACACATAATTACATTACACGTAAATCGCGCTATTTTAACATTATATATTTAGTGTTAATTGTAAGTTTAAAATACAAGCTGAACACTTTAAATCTGTCGAAGACTGATAACCAAAAAGCTGCGTGGGAATAAAAATCACGCTTTTAAATTTGGAAAAATGTTCACTTTGATAATAGAGTATTTCCTTTAACAAAACATTGCATTGTTACATGTGTGGATGCTTGTGTACAATCTCAATTACCGAAAATCGAAATTACTTGTGTAAAGACATCTCTGTGCAATTCGGTCACAAAATATCGAGTGTTTGCGAATCGTGAAATATTGGAGATTAAATGTTGCAATTACAACCTTGCTCTCCACACAATGTGTGTCCGGTCATTCTATTTTGTATTTTTTTTTTACGCTATTTGGCGGGTAATTATAACTCTCTCGAAATAAAAAAAAAAAAATTTGCACAAAATAAAGACCAGCACGGATTGATATTCCTTTGGAATAAAAGTTCGATATTTTGCGATGGAAAAACTAGCGTTCCCCTTTTTACTATCAAGGTGTAAAATATTTTTTAATAAATTTCCTGTTGATCAGAGAATCCTGTTCGTGATAGGTTATTGAAAAAATGAATTATTTTAATAAATGCTCCACGAGTTTTTAAAGAACAATATAAATTAATTCAAGTGAACTCTAACTCACGATTTTTCGATCAGAACAAATTAATTTTTATCTACTCTTCTTATAATTAAATAATTTTAATATAACTATTCGTTTAATATATAAATATTTCGATAAGCAACCATCAAAATATAAAATTGATCTATAACTTGAAATAGATAAGTTTTTGTACATATTCTCGCTTTTCAAACTTCTCAGATGCTTTATGCTGATTTCACTGAGATTTTCATTGGTTTTTTTTTTATTTGTTTTTTTCGACCTATTGCAGGTATAATATCATTTTGTTATCGTGTGAACACTCTACATCGAAATTGTTGTTTTCAGATCGAGCAGATTGCAGAATGCTTGCAATTCGAATTACGCTGATTGCGAGCGTAATTTACGAATCGTTGCCCCGCACACAATTTAATTGCAAATTAAAAAGAGATACTCCTTTTCTCATTTCAGAAAAGATTTTATCTGCGTTGGATGAGACTGACATTGAGTAGATTTTGAATACGCAA
>QVOB01024066.1:0-21457 GCA_014839585.1 Pseudomyrmex concolor
ATATATATATATACATATATATATATATATATATATATATATGTATATATATATATATATATATAAAAAGAAAAAATAATTCTCCATCACACGCACAGAAAAATCAATTTCGTGTAAACGCGATATATCTTGCAACAAAGATGCTATGTACTTCCCTCCTCTTTTCATCTATCACATCTTTCAGTCCTGACGTGCGCACACATTCACAAGAGAGTGAGATAAAATGTACATAAAAAATTATATAGTAAACATTGAGACTAGATAAATACATTAGTTAATTATTACATTAATTAGGTGTTGTATTGGCTAACAAATTTTACATATATATATATATATATATGTATATACACATACATATACATATATATATATAGTGTGTTTATTAGATAATTTAAACATATTGTGTTTGTTGTACGCGAGCAACAATGTGTACATTCTTCTTTTATACAAGTCGCTATTTCGTTTGCCTCAACCGCACGTTTCTAAATTATAAAAAATTTACGAATAATATACATATATATATAAAATATATGTGTATATATATATATATGAAACAAAAACACACTGAACTCATGCAAGATCTTTGCTGGACGATATTGTGCAAGAGTTTGCCTGATTTTTTTCGGAAGAACACCTCAGAAAAACATCTTATATAAAGTATCCTTTGGCGAAATTAGAAACTGTGTGTGAGAGAGTGTGTAACAATCCTTCGATTTAAAAAAATATTACAACAGACCTTTTGCGAGATGAAGCTACAAAATATGTGTTCCAAGCACTTAATTAACACGCGTTGTAATCTATAAACATTGACTTACTTCACAAATTGTTTCGAGTAAAACTAAGTGTCGTCTTAAGATAATACATTTTGTACATAAAAAATATTAAAAATGTAATATTCGGTGTTAGTTAATTCAATGAAACTGAATTTGGACCGCAAAACGGGATATGCGTCGCGCCTGGGTGGCGTTCAAAAAATGGACATTTGCGTAGCTTCGCTTGAGATATTGAAGCTACATCATTGTATGATTAAGCAAATCCGGAGTTCTGTACTCGGTAAAACGCATTTGAAATTTTTATTGCAATATGACATAACCCGGTCAGGTTAGATGTCTTTTATCTCTCTATAATTATACATATGTATATAATTCACATGTGCCCTGTAGCCAGTCTGCCAAATCGAGTTAATAATACTTTCACGAGAAACGTGAATGTTGTTAAACAAGTAAACAAGCATTTGTGCGATTTTAGTCTTATACGTGTTCAATTTGCGTGTATTCCAATATAAGATCAAATATTTTCCATTACACAATTTAATAATTCGAACACGTTTAAACAAAACAAAAAAGATACAACGGGAGATAGAGAAAAGAGGAGGCATTTGTTTTCACTGTGTGTGAAAATGTCCGCGCGATCATTAGCTCCGTTACAAGTATTATCTTCTTTCGATCCTGGAGAAAGAGATATAGGAAAATATCAAAGAAAAACTCCGGTTACACGCGCGAGGATCTCTTGGAATGATCAACTAAACGACTAAAGTGAGAAACAGTGAGAAACAATCAATCGAATGTAATGAAAGAAAACTCATGTGTGTGCGAATATTGTATAAACAATTTCGACAGAAAGATCAAAAGAGGAGATCGTTTTAAGAAATGTTCAAAGAAATGAGCGACAGTTGATGTTGCAATTTCCATTCGATTGCATCGCGAAGGAAAGCGAGAAGATATAAAGTCGACAAAAGTTTCAAGAAATAAATCGAATGGAGATCGCGACAATCTGTCTCCAGGATAATCTTCCTTCGTGCGGGTTGCGATAAACTTGATTTCATTCCGACAATACACATTTAAGCGCTAATATCGTCGTAACTTCATTTTTTTCTTTTTTTTTTTTTTTTTTTTTTTTTTAACTCTATGAATCGTTTGCCGTATTGTTCTGGATCACAGGTAGATATACCGTCGACGTTAGCACCATACTTGACGGTTTTGGCCGCTTTCGCCGCTTGCTTCCGCACGCCGTAATGCGTCAGCACGTCTATTATGGCCAAAAAATAAATTTCCTTCGTAGGAGCACCTGAGAGAGAAAACAACAAATGATGACCAGTGAGTATTTGTTTCATATTTGTGCTAACACGAACGTCGATTATTTATTTGAAAGAAGAGTTCACACCTTCTTTACTAGGAATAGCGTAGATATCTAATTCGGGTATTATTGCGTCTTCGTATTGTAAACTGGTGTCACGCATCAACGCGGCGTGCGGTGACTCGGGAGGCGTTGCCATGCTGGTAATCGCATGACCGACGCCGCTCCAACCCCACAGGCGACTGCAAAACAACGCGATTAAAAATAAACGCAACTTGTTTTTTTTTTTTTTTTTCACGAGAAAACAATAGAGAAGAAACGCTTACTCTCCCAACGGATTTCGCGACTCCAGTCCGCTACCGGACTCGCTGTCGTCCTCGTCGTCGTGATTCTCGTCGTCGTCTCCCCTCTCCGCGCGCTCTCTATTCTCTTGTTCGGCTCGCGCGCAATCGTGCACGCCGAGCAACAGGGAATAATCCATCAGATGCAATCTCGTCAAGAACTAACAGAGATAGAGACAGTTATCTCAAGTTATTCGATCGTGTAAATTCCTTTGTAAAATCCCGGACTCGTGTCTTATCTCTCTTAGAGATAAATAGCTCTTGAGAAAAACGTGGCCACGCAAATTGCCAGCGCTTTTCAAACAAACAATAACTTACATCTACGTCAGCGGTTAACGTTTCTAGTAGTTTGGCTTTGGCTTCCTCCCCGATGTAAATTTTCATGCCCTCCTTAACGAAATCGTTATCCTTG
Organism: Pseudomyrmex concolor; assembly: GCA_014839585.1. Lineage (NCBI taxonomy): Eukaryota > Metazoa > Arthropoda > Insecta > Hymenoptera > Formicidae > Pseudomyrmex > Pseudomyrmex concolor. Next base: position 2,830 of record QVOB01024066.1, read on the forward strand.
TAAGTGGGAAGATCCTTCTCCTTCTCCTTGTCCGACGCTTCTCGATCCACCGTCGAACCTTTCAGATCGAACTTCTTGTGTGTCGTCAGGTGGTTCGAGAACACGTTCCTTATGGCGACAACGTAATGCTCGACGCCGTCGACGGTTAACCGATACATTCCCAAATACTGCGGCAACAATGTCTTTCCGTGTCGCTCGACAATGTACTACAATGCGAAACATATGTGAAATAGTTCCTCCCCGAGACGCTTCACTGACTCAAACTTACGGGATGATATTGCTTTAGGAACGAGTGCATCCTCTCCACTTCCTCGCTCGTGAGAGTTTTAATTATGAACAGCTTGTCGTACGACTGGTAAAACTTCGCGCCGCTCTTCCCGGACGAGTCGTCGAGCACCGGTTGCGATCTGGAAAAATAAAGAAATGCGGCAAACCCACACACCGAGAGAGGATACGTACGGAAGGAATCGAACTTCACAACTCGAATATGAATTAAATAATGACGTGACACACAGGGCGATGAGAGCCGTGATCTTGATAAATATAAAATGGATGACTCACTATGTCGTCAAGAAAAGAAAACAAATATCTTGACGAACACTCTAACGAAATTCTAAACGAAACAGCTAGTAAAAGGATCTGATTAAAACCACAATATTATCGTGATTAATATCTAAAATTTGAATTGTCACTGGCACAACTTGCGTTATTATTTATGACACACTCTGATGAGGACTTGGTCAAAGTTGTTTCTTCTTTTTTTTTTGGAGAAGGAGGAGGAATTTTTTTACTCGGATTAATGAACACACATTAAGTCGCGCGCCAGCACTAGCGTTTTGATTCTTCACAGCCTTCTTTCGACCAACGCTTGTTTTTATTATTGTGATTATTGAAATGATTATTGTTACAATTGAGATGTCACCTTGGACGACGATGAAAAGCATTTGACTTGTTAATCTGATTAAGCGATATTTTAACATCATGACAGTTCACCCGGACGATATTATCGTCGCGCTTCGAAAAAGCTTTCAGCAGTAATTTTTTTTCACTTGTATTTCAAAAACTAAATGTATGCTCGAATCATTAACCAATCTTATCAAGGGATTATTGCGCTTAGTCACACTGTGATTCTCATTTTCCAGAAGACTCTCCAGCTACTATGGTTAGCATTATTAAAAGAAAAGTCACATCAAAAATCAAGTTTCTCTAACCTCAGCCGTTTGAAACGCAGCGGTTTATTTAGAATCGAATTGTGCGAGGAGACAGGAAGGGAGGAAAGGGTGACCGATGGTGGGGTGGTACGTTGGACCAAGTTCTGACGAGTTCTTCCACCTACTCCAATCAAATCCGAGCTCTGCTTTGATCGCGAGGGATTAAACACCCGACATCTACCACATTAAAATCCTTGTGTTACTAAAAACCAATCAATACTATCTGCATACATCTCCGATCCGCTTGCACATGGTCACAATATCAAGTAAGTGTGAAAAGAACATTGGCCCTTTAACTTTTTTGATAAGTGGCTATGTATTTAATGTATAAATCAGTGTTACATTTATATCGTATATCTAGAAGAATAACTAAATGCAGAATTGTTACCTTGTCATCGATTCCTTGTAGTCTAAATCATCTATTCCAAATCTTTCTCGCAAATTCCTAAAGACTAACGGGCAATATTCTTTGATTTTAAAGTGAGACGGCATGTTCTCTCTGCAAAAGACAAATTTCACATATGAGTTAATCGTCATTGTGTAACAGTGCGCTGTATTTTTATTAGCCATATCTAAAATTGAGAGCTGCCAATCTGTTAGCTTAGAAATGAGCATTGCATATACAGAATAGACAATACATTGCTTAAACTTTATTCTGAGATTGCCTTACATGTATGTACAAGTTTCTCAACTATATTTAGAAAACAGCACAAATGCACAGTGTTTTGGAGTTAGTCAAAATGTGCAAAGGATGTGCACAAGCAGCAGAAAACAAAAACAAAAAATTGAATTAACACATTGTACAAATGAGGAAACTTACTTGTTGAAAAGATGATTATCCACCCTCAACTTGCTGTGAGCTCTAAAATCATCTGGCAAGAGCATTACTGGAATGTTAACGTGACTAAGTTCGTTTATCTGCAATGCAGTAAACACAAAATATAAGCACAACAGATTGATCTTAATTTTGCACAGATTGAGAAAGCTTCATTAATTAATTCGAAGACTTAAAAAAGTAATTCAAAATATAATCATCGAAAATAATTCACTGTCAAAAATCAAAAATAGCAGGAAGAACAGGGTGAGAGGCAACAGTGGTTTCAAAATATCAAATGAGCGCCTTGCCAAGTTACATATAACGCGGTAAAACTGTGAACTAAATCAGAGAAAAGACGTAATTAACGAATAAAGCGTTTTATAATAAACTTCGAGCAATTATGCGAAAACACACACATAAGATGTATCTAATTCGAATGTTGTCTTTTTTTTCAGAAATATCGACGCGACGATTTGTCATTAATAATGAATGAACTCGCAAATAGAGAAATAGAGAAAATTGGCATGACGTCAGTGATGCATAATTAATGCGTAAATTACAATCCGTGGTCAGTGAGCGAGTTAAATGCGACACGCATCAACATATAACACACACGTATAGCGAAAATGACGGGAGAAGAGAGAGAGATCTCTTACCGTGTGATTAACACCCCACATAAACACGCTGAGTAGCGGCTCGTTCGCGCGGAATAGCTTAACCTTCTGATGTTTCACCCGAAAATGTTTCTTTTTCAGCTTGCTGAGCCCGCTGGACATTATTTGCGGCGCGCTCGACATACCTGGTATCGCCAATTGTTGTCACACTACGCGAAGAAACAATGTCACCCGTCGTCACGTCAAAACGTGTATTAACGTCGACCTCGCCTTCGACGCGAGGGAGAGTTTCCGATTCTTTCTATCTGGGTCTCCAACCCCCTCGACAAACAACTCGGATTAACGCGCGAGAATTCTTCCCCCGTTTCCGTCCACCTTTATCATCGTAATCCCAAATCACGGACGGATCACATCCGCGAAATCTCGCGTCAGCCGCACCACTGCAATTGCGCCTAATTCTCGCGCCTTCCTTGCGCCAACACTCCGGGGAACGAACCGCGACGGCGGTGGAGTAGCACGGAATAGAACACGCCCATGAACCTCGAACTACCGCGCACCTCAGCGCACCTCTCCTGACCTCGGCAAAATCACAAATTTTCGCTCCGCCGAAGACAAATTCCCGAATTGATCTCGGAGTCGAGGCAGCGCTGCGAACGCTTCGAATTGTTGTTCTATCCCGGTTCCTCGTCAAATGTGAAACGAGGACGGAATGACGCTGAAAAGCGTTTGTGGCGTTGCCGCCAGGGAACTCGGGGGAGGAGATCTCGGCGACCTCGCGCGTCGTACGCGCGAAGCCGCTGCTCAGCTGTTGCGGTTGTTGTTTTCCCACAGCGGACAACACGAAGACCCATATCAGATGACGATACGAGCGCTATACTCGGGTGACATTTTCGAACGCAGCCCGAGGAAGCGGATTCTCTCGGGATTCTCTCGTCTTCAAGTTTGCGAATGTACGAAATCCAGAAATAAAGCGAGCGACTCAAAAAATCTAGTAAATTCGACTCTGATAGTAACATTGTCCTGTTTTTTTTTTTTTTAATAGTCATATCAAGTTCTGAAATGTCCATCATACGCTTAAATAATAAATCTCTAAAGCATACATTTTTTCGTTTTTACGTTGTGTCTAATTCTCGCGTATTAAACTCTACGCATATATCGTAATATATGCGTAATCTTCGCGATATACACTTTTTAAAATATATATCATACAACTCTACGCGAGAAACGTCTCACCGATCGCGGAAAGGGTTGATTAGGCGACCAGTTCTGCCGGTGTTTGCCGGACATTTGTTAAACGAACATTTAAAATATTACTAGTTACTTGCACATTACTTGTAAGTCCATCACGACATATTTATTATGTATATACTAACAAGTTTGTTATGTGTACAATGTCTATAAATATAATATACAGTGTAATACATTTGTCCGAAAGACATGTCGGGGTGTTTAATTTTTTTTTCCTCTTCTCAAACTCACCACAAAAAATATATATATATATATAATATATGTATGTATATACGTCTTTTTTCGTTTTATTAAAATATTACCGTAATAAATTGTCTTACTTACACTATATGGATTAACACTTACGTAGAATCGTCGGAGACTACTTATCACGAAAGATCAAGTCTATTATTAGTACATGTATCTTAATTCCTACTTTGCAAACTTTTTACACGCGACATCTATTCAGTCATTAACTTTTTTCTTTTTTTTTTTTTTTATTGTACACATAGCAATACAGTGAAAAACAAACACTCTATCACTCTGGGATCTCCGTCTCCGTTGTAGGTACTTGTTTTTGCACCATACAAGATCGAGCAACAGATTCAAACAATCTGAAACAACAAATATATTGAATTTAATTAATACTAATGCAATTATTATTTTGTGTGTGTGTGTGTGTGTGTGTGGAAAAACTAACCAAATTTTTTGTGCTGTTTTGTTTTGTTTTGAAAGGTACAGATGTGAAGTGAAAAGCCACATTTGATTCTACTAACAAATATATTCTATACTTTAAGTATATATACAGTGAAAAAAAATTATAAAAAAATATTTTAAATGGCGTTTATTTGCAATCTCCTGAGGTTCCGATAATATATATGTCTCCTATCCATGGTTTGGCGTGAGATACTGACGAGCAAATTAATCTGAAAAAATTCATCAAACGCTGTCCGTCAATTTTTGCTCGAAAAATTTGTAATTTTGATGAAAAAAAAAAAAAAAAAAAAAAAAAAAAAAAAAAAAAAAAAAAAAAAAAAAAATAAAAACAAAGTATTTGGTTCTTAAGAGAAGTAAACTAAAATAAAGTGTAACAAACGTTGACAAATGCAAAGCCAGATAGAGGACAGTAGAATATGTATGCAGAATTTCACAGAGCTGTGCTCAACTGTGTTTTGAAAAATGTTGTTTTGAAGGAAAGAAAGAAAAAAAATTTGCAATTCAAATCCAAAATCGGATTGTGCGTTGCCGCAGGAAGTTGCTAATAATCGTCATTTCTTTTGAACTTTTATAAAAATTCTTTTGTGATGCACGAAAGCTGTAAGATAGGAGAAAGATTTCCGATTTTTCCCAGAATTCAACTACCTTAAAAATTATTTGTAGCATTGCAGTGTTCTCAAAAGTAGACATACGCAATATCAATATCGAGAGATCATGCGTTTAATTTCTGTGAGGTAAAACTTACTTTTCAATTTCTGGCGCGCAATGTACGAATTCGTGTTGCCAGAACTTATACGTCGGATTCTTGATCAGTTCGATGAAGGTGATGAGAAGACCCCATGGATGCGGTCTGTTAACGATTAACCTTTCGAGAAGAACCCTGGTGATCTGCTCTTGTATCGCCTCCGTGTTTGCCTCGGCGAACAGATAGAGAAGCGCGCAACTGAAGTAATGTGTGTGGCTGTTGGGGTATCGTAACTGATTCGCTATAGCATTAAGGAACAAGTATCGCCCCTCGGTGTCCAGATCGACAGCCAGATTCTGAAAGATGTCCATGTGCGCGGAATGTGCTATAGTGGACATGTTGGGAGTAAGGCCTTTATTGCGGATAAATCCTATGGCCTGTGTTCCAACATAAAGCACTAAAGCGTTCATCAGCTGAATGTTGTAACGCGCGCCAGCTTCCTGCGACACTTGCAGGTTGCTGCGCAATTCAGAGAGAAAAGTAACGGGCGCACGGGCCTTCAAGTAGGAATCGAGTTCTTTCTTGAAGTTCAACGGTTGTATTGTAGACGCGAAATTAGAGAGAACTCGCGGGGCTAGTGATATCTCCTGTAACAAGTCAACTTTGAGATTTGGCGTGAAAGGATCGGGTAAACGCATGTTTCTTGGGAACGCGCTCAGAATCAGATTTCTCATTTGTATACAATTGGGTGGTATCACGTCACAAAATCCGTAATGATAATCACAGAGAAATTCAGGAAAGTCGTGTAGCAGCACCAACAATACTCGTAGCGTTCCTTTATACAGACTTGTCACAGGTTTGGCGAGTTCCGCGTTACGTAGGTAGGGCGCGAGATACTTGAACAAATCGATCAAAAGTTGCGCGTACATTCCCCAACACTTTTGCTGCGGCGTGATGGCCAACATACGTCCAATGAAGACACGGTGTGAGACCAGTTCTAGCCAGGCGTAACAGAAACCCGACGCCTTCGCTGGACGAAGTATGTGCAGGGTGTGACAAAAGGCCGTCAGCACTTGGAAGTTCACGGCCTCCAACACAGGTTCGGGTGCGCACAACTCCAAGAACAGCATAATAAAGATTCTGTGATACGGTAATTGTTGGAAATCGGTGCCGCGTATTTCATGATCCTGCAGCAACACGCCGGCTACGATGCCGAGAACCTTGTTCAGAAGATTGATCTTGGTGTGCGTGTTGGTGGCATCGCCCGAGTGTTTCACCAAGAGCGAAACCAGACGAACGAACGCGTCTAAGGAGTGGAAACACTTCGCACGCAAGATAGACGGAGCTGACGTAGTGTCCGAGAGCGCACGATAGCAGAGATCCACGCACATCTGCGTGCTCAGCTTGAAGAATCTTGTGATGAGATCGTCCGTTTTTAAGATTCCGTGAATGTTCATTTGATGCACAAATGCCCCGAATGCTTTTGTGGGATCGCGAGCATGTTGCGGATTGTGATGCATTTGGACCCATTCGCGCAACAGATATTCCGTTTTTTCCATCAATCCAGGTGGATCGTCGAAATCGCGAGCCTAAAACAAAAATACATTTTGCGACATATTGAGAAAGATATAGAGATATTCCGCATTCTTCAATAACAACTCTAATTAGCGTTACAAACATAATTAATTGTTACGGAATATCTCACTGTTGACAAATGAGAATATGTAATCTGAACAATTTACTTACTCTCACCTGCAGGATCCCGGAATGAATGTGCGCTGTCGGTCCCGCAGGAGCTCTGTCTACCAATATGCCAGTGGTATCATGATTTGCGCGCAGCGAATCTACTAAATTTGTCAATCTGAAGAGTAGAATTCTGAAATGATATAAAACACTTGTATTTTCTTTTTTTAATGTAAAAATATCGGGTTATTTCTACAGAAATTTACTAGTCAAAATTATTTGTGTAAATAATATAAATGTGTTTTTATATGAAACAATACACAAATAGAATTAATTAACAGCTGTTATCTGCAAGTGACGTTAAGTATTACTTATTTAAAAAATAAATATGCATATCGATACCCTTCTGGTGGTGTTCTGTGATGAGCCATTCGAGCTAATGTTTCAATAGTATGAAACAAGTCGGTTTCGGTAACATGAGTCGCCTGTCTCTCGTCAATTAGATACAGCTGAACTAATTGCATAGCAAATGCCGTTGCCATAGCGCTTCCCGTTTCTATAGCTTGCGCTAAAGCTGCATCATATTGCGGCAAACTTATCAAATGAGACCTGAAGAGAAGTTACACTATTGCTAATTAATAACATCTTTCAACAGTGATACGACTTGCGGCGTGAATCAATATTGCACACCTTATAAGATAATCTACGGCTTCAAAGTTGTAGCGATATTCTTCTCTGCATTCAGTTAGACAACGAGTCACATGCTTATTAGTCCATTGCATACCGTATACACGTGGATCTTGAAGACATTTCAGGATACGTAGATGTACTTCTCTGTAGCGCTGTATGAGATTCTCCGATTCAATGACGCTGCTGGAAATAAGAGGTCCATCTAGAAGACCCTCGACAGCCTAAAACATAGTAAAAAATATTTTAATTCTCAACTTCACACTTGAATACACACACACGAAGTGTTCAAGTAACTCCCTCACCTTTTTTAATAATGTCATAGCAGCGCCAGTGTCTCTTGATCTTCTCGTGAGAATAATCGACTCCAAAAGGCTATGAAGAGCAGTAATTTGCTGAGGCGGTGCGGCTGGTCCCATAGCAGCTAATAGCAGTTCCACTTCACCAGCAAGCTTCTCTAACATAGTACCTACTTCGTCATTGCTAACCGCTGCCGCTGCGTAGGCCACCACTTGCTGTGCCGCCGCGACGGTCACAGCCGAGTTGGGCGTAAACGCGGTAACGGGAGTTTCCTTTGAAGAATAATAAGGAAAACAATTGAGCAAACCCTAAATAAATGAGAATTCTATCGATAATTTTTCAAGTAATAATAATATCGAAAAAGAAAATATATATTCTTACAGAAATAGGTTTAGGCATAAAGAGCGCTTGTGTATCCCTCTCGGAAAGCGGTTGGAATCCTGGGATATTTCTAGAAAATTCTTCATAAACCGCCATCTGTTGGGGGGTTACACCTCCGACCTTCAGCTTAATCTGCTCGGGCATTCTCTCAGCTTGATACTTGATAATAGGATCGCAATATCTTCGTCCTTCTTGCCGAGCGATTTTACGTAATTCTATCTCGTTCAGTAAACGTTTGTCCATTTCGGGTATCGCCTTCTCAATGGCAGTCTTTTGTACAAATGCACACGCGAGTTCCATGTTATCGGCCGCGACGACATTCGCCGCTTGCTCCGCAACCTCTTTCTGTTGAGTAGTCGTGGTAATTAAGGCCGAAAGAAAAGCTTGTTTCAAATTCGTACTGATCGATGCAAGGATCTGTATGCGAGGAGGCAAAAGTTATTAAAACATGTGTGCGATGAGCGCCTAGCATAATTTCACGACCTTGCCTGTTGCGGCATTTTTTAAAATAAATTTTACGACACGCATTTGTTCCGTTACACTTACTTGATCGCGACAGGTGATCATAGCCATGCCGGCTGTCAGATTGCGCGCCATATGACGAGCAGCTGTTCGCATCCTCATCTCATCCGGATCCAATGCGAAATCTTTTCTCACTATCTGTTCGCTAGTTGTAAGAGCGATTTTAATAGATCTATCAACAACAGGATGAATCCATTCCTGAATTGCTCTTTCAACCGCAGGACGAACAAACTGCTTCAAATGGGGATGGGTTTGAAATAGTGGTAACTGAAAAACAACACATCTTCATAAACTTGATAGATCTTTGTTTTAGATTAAGTTACATGTTGAAAGTTATTTTTAAAATTGCGTTTTTTTACAGTATCGATCACAAGTATAAAAGATCACAAATAAAAGAACTACAAATATAATAGAACTATTTTAATCTTTGAAAAATATTCAATCATTAAAATTTACGAGAGCTATTTCGAATCCTCTATTTATTTGCAATTCTTTATGCGTCTCAAAAGTAAACTTCTGTCATATTTCTTAAAAAAAAATTCAAAGACAACACGCACGCACGACAATTACTGTGCGTGGCATTTTTTTATCCAACAATATGTGATAATATGTTGGTTTACATGATTTGGTCATTATAATTCTATCATCAGATCTATCCTATAATCGATTTTGCGATATCATCCTATTGTTTCTATTGTTTCTAATACATGTCCAATGAAAATAACAATGAAAATATGTATGAGAACAACCATAAAAAAGCTATCCCATACTTGATTGTTGATGGTAATATGCTGGGATATATTAGCGATTCCTGTTACTGATATATCCATGTAGTTGAAACGAGGTTCGGGCGGTCCAGTCGGCAACGAGGGTGTTGTGTTCACGGCAGGCGCGGATTGAGGATTGATGGCGCCGCTTGTTGTCGGTCCAACCAATTCCTCTATAGGCCCTTGCTGAGGCGGTTGTTGATTATTAGTTGTTTCCAATTTTTTGTTCGGATGCGACAACTGATATTCCAGATTGCGCAATTTTTCGGGATCTTTCAGGTAAATGATCGGTTTCAGTTCCTACACATACGCACACAAAGTCGAGACTTACTTAGATTGCAAATTATAAATTAAGCACAGCTGAAATTGAACATATAGAGTATAAATAAAACTTACCCCAACATCAATACTTAAATTCTTGCACAGTACTTCTATTTCAAACTTCAAATTTAATTTTAAATCTGGTTCTTGATGCAACTCAGCTAGGACATTCATAATGGCCATGGTCCAAGGATTAGGTGGGCGAAAGACACGGCTTTTTGCGCAACTTTCGAGCACTTTTGCTACAAAAGGTACTACGTACAGCAGCTCTTGCTGCCCTTTGTGATACGCTTCAACGAGTAAACTTTTTAGATCTATGTCTATCTGTTAGATAATTAAAACTAAATTAATACAATGTATGTACGAGATTACACGAAAAAAATAATGAGCGCGTACATGTATGTACCTGTAAAATAGGCTTATTCCTGCCGAGCGTCAGCATTCCGAGCCAATGTCCTAAATTTTTTAACAACGACCGATCAGAGAAATTGGCTATCCCCTTGTCACTTCGTAAGAGAACCTGAAGACACATTAAAAATTTAAATTAAGAGTGAACAAAGAGAATTACCAGATAAATAAAATTGTCTCAAAATGTAACACATTATTTTTGCACACGTACTTTAATATTTCGAAAGGTCTCTCTCGTGACCATTTTATTGACATCGGGCAATTTTATGCAGTCAAGAAAATTCGAGTACAGCGCGTGAAAGTTCAATTCTATGCTGGCACGTTTCATTACTAGATACTGCGCCATCCATGGCCAATATTCTTCTGTGACAATTTCGCGAATCTCGTCGCATTTCTGCTGTAGATTCAATTGACTGAGATTGTTAAAGATAAAGGCTGTCTTGTCTTGCAGAGCTTCCGGTGGCGTCGTAATCTTTTCTTCTTTGTCAGTTGCCACGAGCAATGTATCGATGTTGGTTGCGTTAGCGACCGAAGGCATAGAAGGCTGCGAAAGCAAATGCATTTTTGTTACGCAAGAAATAAAATTCTCTTATGTGTTAATAAAGAAAAATTTAATTATCAAACTCACTCTAGCCGAGATGGACGTAGTGGGAGTCGTGGTAGACGATTTTGCCTGCGTGGTGGTAGTTGTGATGGTGGTCGTGGTTATGGTCTTGTATGGAGTCGTGATCGGAGGTGCCAGCATGGCCGCCAAAGTCTTGGGCAAAACTGAGCCTTGTGGCCTCGACGGTGGTTCTTGACCTTGCAGTCCGTATTCGATGTATTCTATCAAATGTGGCGGGAATTCGTTGAAATGCGGTATTGTTCTGACATGTTCACAGTAAGTTTGATAATCCTTCAAACGGCTTTTAAATCGATCCAGAGCCGTTATGCCAAAATAGTACATCTTACTGCCTTCTTGTTTCTTAAGTGCATCGAGGACGAATCTTAATGCCAACCCGAGAGTCATGTAACTATTAACGAGACCTCTCTCAATAATTCCACCGAACAATTGCGCCGTTATCTGCAACTCCTTCTCGGGATACTGAGGAAAAAATCTGTATTCCTCAAATAAATTGCGCAGCATACAATTAAACACCTCTCTTTCCCTTCTAGCGGCCGAATCTTGAAACTTCTTTAGCATATCGAGAACCTCGTCAATAGACAAAGTTGGATGCGGGGGATGATTGTATATACGTTGAAAGTAACCGTTTGCTTCATCCTCCACTTCTTTTGACACGTTTTGTCCCATGTCCGAGAGTAAATTCGAGGTTTCCGGAATTCTTGTTTTCTCAATACCCGCTGGTGGACCACCAAGCCGGGCTAATCCACTAATCGTACTACCGGGAATTACAGAAGGTCCCGTGGTATTGACCGGACCGGAATGAAGCTGCGACGATAACGGCAACATAGGAAACGGACTTGGTGAAGGTCCCATGAGTCGTGATGGAGATCCGGGCGCTGATACCAAAGGTCCTAATCCGCCAGGCAAATTGAACGCGGAACTACTTGGAGGTCCGAGACCAGTACTAAGGCCCATGGAAGCAAGACTTGAACTGAGATTTCCAAGAGGATCTACTTGCTTTGAGGAAAACAACTGCAAAAATGTAATCAACAAAATAATGAATAAAATTTAAGAAGAGAGAAAGGAATGTGAAAATGGAAGAGGAAAATGACTTAAATACCTGGCTTCCCAAAGTCGCTGGGTTGAACGGTTCTAATGCTCGATGCCTCAGAACTCCCGGCGGTGGTGGTCTGTTCATTGTACTTTTACTTAACATTAGACTGCAAGTTTGCACCATAGTCATTATTACATCCGCAAGTTCTTGGGAAACAGTTCTATAACGAACAACATTGATATTAGCATATATAAACTTCACAGATAATAATTGAATATATTGATATAAGCTGCATATATCTTCTAAAGAGAACGTACCCGGCACAAACTTGCAAACAGGCTAGCATCGTTGTAAGCGTTTCTTGAGGTAATTGACTCGCCTTGGGAACCGTGAGATCCTCCTTTACACCGGGACCCATAACTTGCGGACAACGTCTTTGCAGAAACTTGACGCATGCCGCGACAAAAAGTTCGCCATGATCTCTAATTTTGTCTGTCAGCCACTTTTCCAGTTTCAAATATTCTCGTCGAGACGCTAAACACGCCAGATCAATAACGAACGGAAATGATTGAGCATTAAGCAGGGCGGAAAGAGCTTTCAAATCCTGTGCTACATCCAATATACGCGACAATCTTGTTTGATCATAATCTCCTCGTATGTACCACTCTGCCATAGCATGCATAATGAGCGTCTTTATTTTGACGTTATTTGTATGCCATGCATGATGCAATATCACAGCAGAGTTCGGATGATTGTTAAGAAAGATAGGCAGAAGTGAGCTGAATATTTCTTGTCTCAGCAGTGTAATGGGTTGATTTATCTGCAGTAGCGCCAATACAAGGACATCTGGACAGTGTTGGATTGGCCACTTAAATATTTCCTGTACAGGAGCATATAAACCTCTTTCGGCCATATGCAGAAGTAGTTCAACGATATTTAACGATCGCCACGTTTGCGCTTCCTTGCTGTCACTTTCGGGAGCCGCCTTTAGTACATCGACGGTCACTGAATGGTACGGATAGTCAGCGAAGCAAAATATATCGGGGTGTTTGAGAATTTGTTGAATTAGAGAAAATTGACCATCTACATTATCCCAATGCCGATAGAAGAGCTCGACAGGAAACATCTCAGGAGGATATCCCTGATGCTGGAGACCCAATTTGAGACCCGTCATTAATATGCTTAAACCTTGTCTATCTTTGATAGTAAACTCTGCGTGATCTAGTTTTATGATAACTTCGTTCCAAGATAACGTAGATTGCTGAAATACGCAAACGGATTATATTAATTACAGCTATATAAAAAATCTGTATACAGAGCATTTTTGTAATAATAAACAAAAAATTTTACTAATGGAAAATAGTATATACTTCACTATTCAGGATTGCATAAACTTACAATTTCTTTTAAAGCTTGAACGAGCACTTCGACGTTCCATGTTGTAGGAGGAGTATTGTCCGATGACTTTTCCTTATTGGAATCCTGCGAAGCTCCCGAGTTGCCCCAAAATGATTGAAGACCTCCGGCATCGTCGAGATTCGTCCAGGTGCGAGCCATGAGCGCCAATACACGAGCAGCACACGCGGGAGATATCTCCCTAGCACCTAGGCCAGCTAATGCTGCTTTACATTCTTCTACATTACTTGTAAAACTATATCCTAATTCCATAATTAACTCCACTAGAGAGTTGCTATCCTAAAATGTAAAATTGAAATACGAATAAAATCGTCGGCTAATATAAAAATTATTAAAAAATAAAAAGCAAATAATGTTCTTTTACCATCTGATTGACAGCCATGTTTAATTCGATTTTGAACTGCGGAGTTTCCCCGTCTCCTGGATATAAAAATGGTGCTAACACCACTGGTACCAGCTCGCGAGGAAAATCGCGCCGTAAATTTTTAAGAAATCTTTCCTTAGCTTCGGAGGGCAAGTTATACGGGTTGCTACAATGAAAAACCTGACCAAGTATCAATTGAAGAACCTGAGGCAAAGAATCGTGTAGACCACCTTCCTGATGTTTATTGCTTGTTTCGGAATTTATGTAATTCTTAATTAATTCAGGCAACTGCTTCTGAGTATGCTCTAAGGCCAATGCACGGATCTCTGCGTTTTCTGAATGTTGTAAAGCAATTGCAAAAGCCACTTCTTGTACCAAAGTCAAGCCAAGTGTTTTCTTCAAATTGACAAAAAACTTTGGAGAAGGACAAAGTGTCTGAAAAACAAACACAGTGAATACTTTGCTAAATGTGATTAATCGGCATATTGCGCAATACAAGAAAAAATAGTTACAGATGAATCACCTTTTGATGATGAAGAGGATTATCTATAACAGAGCACAGATTAGTTGTAAAAGAAGGTTTGCTCAGTAAACTGTTGCACTTCTGTTTCAACAACTTTGCTTGGAAATAATCCTTTGCACTCGAATCCAATTGTTCGCCCTTCGAGAAGTCAACACACGAGATCAGACAGCGCAACAAATGTCGATCTGCCTCCAGACCTTGTTGTTCCACCAGCTACAAAAGAATCAAAATCATGCTGTTTTTTTACCGTTTGACCTTTAGTGTATTGCTTTTACTAACAAAACAGACAATACATATTCCGAATATTCTTATACATTTGTCGCGAAATATATGGAAAGTATAAAACACCCGAAATAGAAGATAAAATGCTTGACCATACATTCTAAAGAATGTTATCTAATCATAAATTCAAGAGAAAAATAAAAGATAGGCTGTGTTTGTGTAGTCTAATCTGTTACTTAAAATCATACAAAGTTCATCTTAAAATGCTCTACACAGACTATTTCACTGGCTACAGAGCATGTCAAGATAAATTATAGTATTAGATATAGATCAGACTATGAATAGAAGAGTTTAGAACCAGTTATTTTTAAAAATAAACATCATGCAATAAGCATATATAAAAACTAATCTCATGTTTGATAACAGTATAACAGGAAAAAATAAACATATTGGAATGTATGTGTGTATATATATGTGTGTAATGTGTGTGTATGTAAATATGTACACACACACACACTTCTTTAAAAATTCAGTCGGTACACAATATAGCAGTTGATAACATATACACTAATGTATATATTTATACAATTTGTATTTCTACACATACACACAAACAATACATGTAGATAAAGACAAGTTATTTCTAGGAGTATGTTCAGAAAGCATTTACATCTGGTGAGTGATAAAGATGGAACAAGCTATCTGAACATACCCTGAGAAATAAATTTCTGCAAAGAGACCAACAGATTCAAATGAAAGAATTATCAAAAACAAAAGGGTTAATACTTACAGATGATATCTCTTCACAACTCTCCTCAAAATTTTTCTTACTCAAATTCGTAACCAAATAACTGATTTGTGACAAAGTAAAAGACAACGAGTCCAGGTTCATAGTTCCATGAATACAACCTCGAAAGCTTCAAACGCGTTTGAAGCTTTCTTCGGTATCCACGAGTTGCCGCCGCCCCAAATACTCTCCTCCTCGGTAAAAGCATGAAAGTTACATTGGCACAATCCTATGACCAACATCGGGATTGATATTATTGAGATACTATTTTCACAGCAACGTCATGGCGAGCACAACACGAATGATGCTCACAAAAACACGCAACACCGTTTTCCCACGCAATCCAAGTCCTCGGTCTCTCTCACCACCACCTCTATAACCGTTGTGCTATCTCGCTTTCTCACTCTCGCTTTCTCTCTCTCTCTCTCTCTCTCTCTTGCTCGCTCTTACTCGTCGAGATCAGATCATATACACAGGCTGTATATGTACATACACCAATCACACGTATTGTTCACATCACAATAAACGTTGTCGCTGCCGGCGGTGTCCGGTGATTTCCCGTTTCCTCGGATTCATCCATGATATAAGAAAGAAAACAACGGCACAGAGTTGGTAATGAACAATGAGATGTTTTTTGTGGAATGTGCACCGGCGTCCAAAACCGATCCGAAAGGTGACGACGCCGAGTCTTTGTCACTTTTGGAATTCCACCGAATGCTGAAAAGCAATATGGCAGTCGAAATCACACGTATCCTCGCGGGCCAAAGTGCTGTGCGTGCGTTTTCAGATTTCCAAGTATATTGCGGGCACACGAGCGAAGAAATTTAGCAAACGAATGTGAACGCAAACCGAGCCCGTGTTCGTTATTCTCCCAACGAGTATCGTCGAGCTGTTTTCCGGCTGTTTCTCACACCTTGAACTTCACCCTCTCACGAGCTTCCCAGCGCCTAATGGCGCCCTTCTCCTTAACAATGTTATCGTTTATTTTCGAGCGAATTTTCTTCTCTCTGTGCGCACACAATATACTCTCGGTTATACTGTACCTGACAATGTTGTATAGCGATATTGCTTTCCTATGTACGCCAATTCCTTCTACAAAGACATTACACAAAAAGAGAACATAAGGGACACACGTGTGATTTGGAATCTGACTAGTAGTTTCATACAACGTTCGTACAACGTTCGAGAAGATGGCACTGAGAACTGCCGAAATCTGTGGCGACATCAGGTGGACAGGAATATCATCGCGTAAAAATACACGCTACAACAGTTGCAGACTGACCAATCAGATCGAAGCAGCTTGCTCGATTTGATTGGTCAACCGTAATTTTCCAATTGTTTTACATCTGAAGAGGTAACAACATTGGATTGGGGCTGGCCGAATAGCGTTGCTCTAGATCAGTCTAGGATCAGTGAACTCATATAGTGGACCATTCGCGTTGCGGACGATGGTCGTTGTAGATTTACGCAGCTATCGTCCGTAAAACATCGGTAGATGATCAGAGGTTTTGAACAATTTTCAATGTTTACATATACTTTACTATTTTCACATAGAACTGATCATTTTTGAAATAAACGGTATTAAATTCACATTTATACATGTGTATATTTTTTTTTTTACATACAACAATGAAAAATAATGGATTTGTATGTATTGACAAGTACAATTGTAGAAAATCATCACAAATACACAGACAGCTGATGTTAGCTAATACATATGTAATTTTCTTTCAGTATGTTGTGAAGCACTTTGTGCTCAACCGCGGAGATGATGGACTTCTGGTTCAATCTGGTCAGAACTGCATTTCTCAGAATGTTGCAAGTGCTGTGGTTCGGCAAGCGAAAGATAACGAATTCCTTAAACATATATGTGAAAACAAATACAGGAAACACACTCGCCGTCGAGTTGAATCCGAAATGGGATGTAAAAAATCTAAAAGAAATTGTCGCGCCTCAGATGGGCATAGCGCCGGAAGATGTCAAGATTATATTTGCAGGTAAAGAACTGCACAATTCGACTATACTGGAGGTGAGCTTTTTGCTCCTGCAAATTTGCTGTGAAAGCATGAGTTTCTTTGCTACATAGATAATTAATGAGAAATATTGGATTGTGTGATATTGCAGGAATGTGACTTGGGACAACAAAGTATTTTGCACGCGGTACGAACACCCTGTAAATCACTCAAGAGAAACAATGCTGCAAGTCCCATAGAGGAATCTTCATTAGAGACATCTGATCTAAGTAGCAATGGGAGTAAACCACTTAATGAGACACTGATGGATTTGCCCTTGGCTGAATCTGATCAAAACTCATATCTGGAAGGAGGTATAAGAATGCTAATTAATTAACAAAATGATTAATTGCACGAGTATTAACAAACAAGAAATCGCATTACTTTTTTCTTATTGTTGACAGAACAGCAGGGAAACCGAGCTCATTTTTATGTGTATTGCTCAATGCCATGTAAAAAAGTGACGACAGGAAAACTGAGAGTCAAATGTGCGAGATGTCGCAGTGGCGCTGTCACTGTCGACAGAGATCCTCAATGTTGGCCGGATGTATTACTCCCGAAAAGAATAACCGTACATTGTGAAAACGATTCTTGTCCCTCGTCTTCAAACTTTCTCAGCGAGGAGACAGAATCTCAAATTTGCTTTGCTAACTTTTATTTCAAATGCGCGGAACATCTCAGTTTGGGTGAGAACGATGAGGCTGTACCTCTTTATCTTATAAAGACCAACTTGAAAAACGTACCTTGTTTAGCGTGTACAGATGTCAGGTATTTAAAAATTACAGTCATACAGCACTAAAATGAAGGTTTTTGTTTTTATAATTAACGTATGTGTATTTTTTTATATTCCAAAGAGAAACTGTATTGGTATTCTCTTGCAAAGCTGGTCATGTAACTTGTCTCGATTGCTTTCGCGATTATTGCACAATTCGCTTGCAAGAACGACGATTTGAATTCGATGCCCAAGAGGGATATTACACGTTACCGTGTCCTGCTGGATGTCCCGATTCTTTTATCCGCGAGGTTCATCATTTTCATCTTCTCAGCGCAGAACAGGTATCTGCAGTATTAAACAGTTATTTTGTGCGTATATTTCTTCTTAAGTTTTTTAATAATCATTATTTTTAATATGTAGTATGAAAGATATCAAAGATTTAGTACAGAAGAATATGTTTTGCAAGCTGGCGGTTTACTGTGTCCGCAACCGAACTGTGGAATGGGTATTATACCACCAGCAACACAAGATGATAAAGATTGTCGTAGGATACAGTGCATTGGCGGATGTGGCGTAGGTATTTTTCAAATA